>CAUYON010161671.1:0-17212 GCA_963573935.1 Arctocebus calabarensis | reverse complement strand
TGCTTCATTTCCCTCATCTCTGCCATATCCTTTTTATATTCTTCTCTTAATTGATTCTGTTTTTGGATTTCTTTTTCTGCTTTATCAGCATTTTCCTTCATTTCTTCCTTCATTTCCTTGATTGTTTTCATCATCTGTATTCCAAATTCCCTTTCTGACATTTCTAACATTTCCTTATAGGTGGAATCCTCTACAGTATCTACTTCCCAGCCCCTAGGGGGGGTTGCTCTGGACTGGTTCTTCATGATGCCAGGAGTTTTCTGCTGGTTCTTCCTCATGATTTCTTTTATCTGTTTCCTAGTCCTAATTTTCCTTTCACTTCCTCCTGCTCTTTAAATTGCCGTGCTTCTGGACTAGAGTTTCGATGAGTCCAGATCTCCACTGCTTTTGCCTTCCTCAGGGGGTCCAGAAGTCTCACGCTGTCTCCCTGTGTCCCCAAAGGGATGTTTCTGGGCAGATCTCGCCAGCCAGAGATGCCTGAATTCTTCTCTCCCCAGTCTCACCATGCCCAGATGCCTTCTTATATCATTTTTTAGAATTCTAAAAGGTGTATTTTAGAATACATCTTTTTTTTTTTTTTAATGAGAGAGTCTCAGTTGCCCATGCTAGACTGCCATGGCATCAGCCTAATTCCCTGGCTATTTCATTTTATGATTTTTTTTGTTGCAGTTCGGCCAGGGCTGGATTTGAACTTGCCACCTTTGGTGTATGGGGCTGGCGTCCTACTGACTGAGCCACAGGTGCTGCCCTGGCCTCAAATTTTCAGTGAAGACATTCTGTAGGTTACATGTATGCTAGGGTCATACAAAACAAAATATAATAAAGTAAATATAAAAATTCATTTCAAACTCAGCACCTATGGCTCAAACAGCTGAGGCACCAGTCACATGCACCTGAGCTGGCAGGTTGGAATACAGCCCAGGCCCACCAAACAACAATGATGACTGCAACCAAAAAACAGCTGGACGTTGTGGTGGGGGCCTGTAGTTCCAGGTACTTGGGAGGCAGAGGGAGGAGAAATGCTAGAGCCTAGGAATTGGAGGTTGCTGTGAGCTGTGATGCCACAACACTCTACCCAGGGCAACAGCTTCAGGCTCTGTCTCAAAGAAAAAAAAAAAATTCATACCTGTTTCACAAACCATGTGTTTTCCTAAAAGATTCTCCATTTTCAGCTAAATAAAATGAAATCCTTCATCAATTAAATGTTACTTCTTTTGTATTTTCAATGTTTCACTCACTACTGATTCACTTTAAGAACATGAATACTTTTAAGTATATTCTAGCTTTGTATTTATTTATTTTTTTTTTTTGCAGAGACAGAGTCTCACTTTTTTGCCCTCAGTAGAGTGCCATGGCGTCACACAGCTCACAGCAACCTCCAACTCTTGGGCTTAGGTGATTCTCTTACCTCAGCCTCCTGAGCAGCTGTGACTACAGGCACCCGCCACAACGCCCGGCTATTTTTGTCTTACAGTTCAGCCGAGGCTGAGTTTGAACCCACCACATTCAGTATATGGGGCCGGTGCCCTACTAGATGAGCCACAGTGTGCCGCCCTAGCTTTGTATTTTTTAAAAAGTTATTTCATCCTATATTATCTTCTCCAGCAAATGCCCGACCTCCTTTCCCAAGTAAGCTTCTTAAAAGAGTATTTTACATGCACTAACTCCACTTATTCATGTCCCAATCACTTTTCAAGTTACTACAAAATGGACACCCTTCCTATTACTCTGCAGGTCTCTCTGGGATGGCCATTGACTCCCTAGTTGTCAAAATCACTGGTCACGTTCTTAAAATAAACTTTGCATTTTATGACAGTTTTAGACTTACAGAAAAGTTGCACAATAATACAGAGAGTTCCCACATAATCCACATTCACTTTGTCACAGTTATAAACCAATTTTCATTATTACACATTGTTATTAATTACATTCCATCTTTTTTTCATATTTCCTTAATTTTTACCTAATGTTCTTTTTCTCTTTCTGTTCTAGGCTCCAATCCAAGATTCCTCCTTACATTTAATACTCACGTCTCGGCCGGGCATGGTGGCTCACGCCTGTAATCTTAGAACTCTGGGAGACTGAGGCAGGTGGAGTACTTGAGCTCACAACTTCAGGACCAGCCTGAGCAAAAGCAAGACCCTGTCTCTACTAAAAATAGAAAAACCAGCTGTGTGTTGTGGCAGGTACTTGTAGTCCCAGCTACACAGGAGGCTGAGGCAAGAGGATCTCTGAAGTCCAAGAGTTTGAGGTTGCTATGAGCTGTGATGCCATGGCACTCTACCCACGGTAACAGAGTGAGACTTTGTCTCAGAAACAACAACAACAAAAGACCTCATGTTCCCTTAGGCACCTCTTGATTGTGATGATTTCTCAGACCTTTGTTTTTAATGACCTTGATAATTTTGAAGAGCACTGATCAGGTATTTTATAGAATATCCCTCAACTGGGATTATATTACATTACAACATTAGACACCCAATGTTTTTGTCATGGCTGAACTGGAGTTATGTATTTGGGGAGGAAGTCTGCAGAGGTAATGTGTCATTTTCATCACATTATATTAAGGATCTATGGTATCAACATGACTTTTCACTGTTGATGTTGACCTTAACCGTTTGGGTGAGGTAGTGTTTGGCAGGTTTCTCCCATTGTAAAGTTGCTCTTCTCCCTTTCTCAGACTCTACTCACTATGCATAGAAGTGGAATGCCCATCTCCTTGAGGGAAGAGTAAATAAATTATTTGGAATTCTTCTGCATGGGAGATTTGTCTATTCAATCATTTATTTATATCAGTGTGGATTCATGGCTATTTATTCTGTATTCTAGGTTACAATAATATACTACTTCATTTTTTGTTGCTCAAATGGTACCAACTTTGGTTGCAATGGCCATTTTTCAGTCCTTTTTAAAAAAATATATTTTTTGACTTCTCGGTAGTATCTCTCATTATGGTGCACTTTTGCCCTAGCGGCTTCAGCACCACGCTCCATTGGAATCCCTCCTATCTGGCCCTCTTTTTCAGTCTTCTTCATCATAACTTTGCTCTTGATGTGCCCATCAAATGCTGGTGTTCCCCTAGGTCTCTATCCTTAGCCCTCTTCTCCCTCACTGAATGATCTGATCTATACCCATCAAGGAGCTCTGATTATCACCTAGGAGCCAGCAAAGGAATTTTTCCTGCATATTCTATACACAAATCTAATTGTTAGGTAATCTACAGGCACCTCAGATTTAACACAAAGTGGGGTATCATCTTCCTTCTACATATTCCCCTTCCTCCTACTTTCCCTAACAATAGATGGTATTACCATGCACACGGTGTCCTTAGATCAAAACCTAAAAAGTATCCCATTCTCTCCTTTATTCCCCATACCCAATCAACAGGCCCTTTCTATTAAACCCTTATTTTTTCAGAATGTCTACCAGAGGGGCCAGTGGATACATTGCCAGGATTATGCATTAGTCCCAGTTCTCTCCTCATAACTGTTATTACCACTTATGTCAGCCCTCTTTTTATATATGAATTATATTTAGGGTATATTCTAAGAGAGGGCTGACTTGCTTTTAGGCAAAGGTAAGCCAATTGGTACAAATTTTCAGCTCCTCATCTTCAGGAAACCCCTTCAACCTCTCTCTATAGCCGAATATCAAAGGTATAAAAAAATTGTTATCTAAAGATATAGCTGATTTCAGGACAGGAATGTTAAAATAAAAAGAAAATTCATTCAACAAAAGCCAACACACTCTGGGAAAATGCTAAGCAACAGACCTTTCTCCAACTTTATAAGTCAATCCCCACATTTCTCTCTAATTTCAAATATAGGCATATCTCATATCAGTTATTTTATTGTTCTCATGAGTTAGATATTCCTGTTTTTTATTACGTATAAGCTAAAAGACCACCATTTCAAATGAGATGATGTTCATGCATATTTCTTCTTTGTTTGTCTGATTTGTGGACCTGAGGAATATGGATTACCTCTGTTATCTGCGGGAGAAGCTCTGTTACAAGCCTGGCATTCAGTTTGCTTTTATCTCTGAGACTCCAAATTGTACTGTTAGGCTGCAGAGGGCACTTATCTAGACTGAACTGTCACACAAATAGATTTTTGTCAGCCATTCAATTTGTAAAGTGGAATATGCCAACAAAAACAAAACCCAGCAATTTAAAACAACAATCCTATCCACTATTGACAGGAACAAATTCCTGTATTTCAAGTGAATAAGAATTACTATTGCACATCTAGCATGATTGCACATCTAGCATGTGGGTGCCATAGAAAGAAAAATGCTCTTGGAACTAATTCTGTCTACTTTTCTTGTGGTGATCTTACAAAAAGCAAGCAGATATTATGCTTAATGCTAATAAACACACAAGAAAAAAAAAACACTAACAGGAATTAAATGTTATCAGAGGAGAAGGAGGCTGTCTAATAAAGTTCCAAGTCAAAATTCCGTGACTACATGAGGAAGGTGACATTGTATTGCATTTTGAGTTTGTTCTTTGATCTATGGTCCCTCTAGGAATGCAGGTAATGCCTCTGCCCACAAAACAGTCAATCTGAGTCCTGAGACCATAATTCTCCTTGAGCCTAAATTGATTCTGGCTCTGTGTCTTCGACATCCACAGAGAATAAACAAAAACTTCAGCGAATTATCACATTTATACCACATCTCAGGCTATTTGGAAGAATATTCAGAGTTGATCTATTTGAAGTTGATGTTAATCTCAGACAATAAAGAAGTTAGTAAATTAAAGCAACAAAAAATAAAATTTCATAATTGACAATAATACAATCTTCTGATCAGTATCTGAAATGGTTTAATCTCCTCCTCTATTATTTTTGTGTGACTTAAATCCTGCTCCCTTTTCTATAAGCCACATTTTCATTCTGGATCTTTCGTAGCTACTCCTTCAGTGAAATCCAGGCTTGGATTTGTGGAACCATAAACTACTTTGAGGAAATAAGAAAATATGTAAATTTAGCCCTGTGGCTGCATCAAGCTGAATGGAAAATAAATATAAAGGTCAAAAACTTCGATTGAACTCATGTAATTTTACTAAATAGGAATCTAACTAGTTCAGTTATTCGAATTCAAGTATTTACATGTAGGAAATGAGTTTTCTTCAACTAAATTATATAACAAGAATTTAGCACTTTGCAAAATTCTGTAATATATCACTTGGCAAAGCTATTGCATTATATATTGTAGCAACAGAAGCTTTGTCAGGACTTGAGACTTCATTAAAGAACAAGTGGTTATAATCTTAGCACTCTGGGAGGCCGAGACAGGAGGATCACTTGAACTCACTAGGTTGAGACCAAGTGATACCCCATCTCTACTTTATTTTTATTTTATTTTATTTTTTATTTTTTGAGACAGAGCCTCAAGCTGTCACCCTGGGTAGAGTGCTGTGATGCCACTCACAGCAACCTCCAACTCAAGGGCTCACGTGATTCTCCTGCCTCCACCTCCCAAAAACTACAGTGAATTACCACATTTAGATTTCCAAGTACCTGAGATTACAGGTGCCTGCCACAACGCCTGGCTATTTTTTGGTTGTAGCCACCATTGTTGTTTGGTGGGCCCAGGCTGGATTAAAACCTGCCAGTTGAGGTGTATGTGGCTGGCGCCTTAGCCACTTGAGCCCCGCTATCTACTTTTTCAAAAAAAAAAAAAAAAAAAAAACTTCTGAGGTGTCTGTTATTATTTTGTCTTTGTCATTTCTGATTGATGATATTACAGACTTTAATTTTCTATTTTTGCTTAGGTTGGCCAAAGGTTTATTAATTTTTCAAAAACCCAACTTTTTGATTCATCGATCTTTTGAATAATTCTTTTGTTTTCAATTTCATTTAATGCTGCTCTAATTTTAGTTATTTCTTTTCTTCTGCTAGGTTTGAGGTTGGAATGCTCTTCCTTTTCCAGGTGCTTAAGATGTCCCATTAAGTTACTGATGTCTTTCCCTTTCCATTTTCTTGAGGAAGGCTTGCAACGCTATAAATTTCCCTCTTAGACTGCCTTTGCAGTATCCCACAGGTCCTGATGATTCATGTCTTCCTTATTGTTTTGTTCCAAAAATTTGGCAATTTCCTTTGTAATCTCATCTATGACCCAGCTATCAGTTAGTATAAGGTTATTTAGTTTCCATGTCTTTGTGTGAGTATGAAGATACCTGTTATTGGTGAGTTCAACTTCTGTTGTGTGATGATCTGAGAAAATACAAGGAAAAATACCTATACTTTTAAATTTGCTGAGGTTAGACTTGTGACCTAAGATGTGATCAATTTTGGAGGATGTTCCATGGGGTGCTGAGAAGAATGTGTATTCACTTTTGTTAGGATGAAATGTTCTGTAGATGTCTGTTAAATTCAATTGTTGTATGGTGAAGTTTAAGTCCAAAATTTCTTTGCTTAGCTTCTTATTGGAAGATCTATCCAATACTACCAAAGGGGTGTTAAAATCTCCAACTATTATGGTGCTGGAAGATATTAAATTTTCATGTCTGTTAGGGTTTCCTTTCTAATTGAGGAGCATTCTGGTTGGGTGCATCAATGTTAATAATTGACATCTCATCATGTTGAGTCTTTCCCTTAATAAATAGACTTTACCTCTTTTACGTTTACATGGATGGAGCTAGAACATATCCTTCTTAGTAAAGTATCTCAAGAATGGAAGAAAAAATAACCAATGTACTCAGTACTATTATGAAACCAATTTACAATCACTCACATTTTCATATGAAGAATAGATCACAACTATGGCCCAAAATGAAGGAGGGAGGAGGGGGAGATGGGAAGGAAGTGGCGAGGTCAGATCGAGGGAGGGTGAACGGCGGGATCACACCAATGATGCACAACGCAAGGGTACATGTTGGATCTATTAGTATAGAATATAAATGTCTTAACACAATAATTAAGTAAACGAGATGAGGTATATATTAACCAGTGTGATGTAAGCATTCCTAATTCTATATGAAATCAGCACATTGAACCCCATAAATGCATTAATGTATACATGATCTATGTGTTTATGATTTAATAATAAAAAAAAAAATTCACCAGGCACAGTGGCACATGCCTGTACTGTAGTTCCAGTTACAGGGGTGGGGTGGGGGTGGAGATTGAAGTAGGAGGATTGTGTAAGCCCAGGAGATTGAGGTTGCAGTGAGCAATAATGATGTCACTATGCTTACTCTAGCTGGGGTGACAGAGTAAGACTTGTCTACCAAAAAAAAAAAAAAAAAAAAAAAAAAATAAGAAGAAAAGAAAGGAATGCATACATATATACACACATACCAGGTTAGACAATTAATTGCACAAACTTATCCTACAAAAAGTACTATATACCTCATTGCTGAATATCACCATGGTCACTTTCAGGTATTCCCCTTGGGAAGCAATACACCAATGCCAACCACACCCTTCAAAGCAATTTTGGAACTCTTTTTTCTGAAATGGTCATTAGAGCTGCCATTGTATGAGGTCTGACAATTAAGTTCACGAATTCATCTTAGAAAAAGTGCTGCATACTGAAGGTGACTGTAGTGATACTCATCAATGAGGTATGTAGCACTTATTCTAGGATGAGTTTGCAAACTTAATTGTACAGCTTGATACATATTCCACATATAGGCATTAAAAGGACTTTTCTAATGTTAGTTAAAATAGATAACAGGACAGAGGTAGGATGAAATATAATGGTTTGAGTTAATCTACGTTTTAATAAATAATGGAGCTATCTGATAAGAATTATTTTTATTTCAAAGAAAGTTATACAATTATATTACTTGAAAAGCATGAAACAATATAATAAAACTTACGGGATGCAGAAAAAGCAGTCCTGAGAGGAAAGTTCAGAGTGATAAACAGCTATATCGAAAAAGAAAATAAGATTCTAACATTACACATCAAGAAACTAGAAAAGGAAGACCAAACTAAACCCAAAGTTAGTAGAAGAAAATAACAAAGATCATAGCAGAAATAAATGAAATAAAGACTAGAAATAAAGTAGATTAAAAAAAAAAATCAATGAAACTAAGAGTTGTTTTTTTAAAAGATAAACAAAATAAACTAGCCCTTAGGCTAGAAAAAAAGAGAGACTATTCAAAGAAATAAGATCAGAAATTACAACTGATACCACCAAAATACTAAGGATCATAAGAAACTACCATGAACAATTACAGTCCAACAAATTGAATAACCTAAAAGTAATGATAAGTTCCCAGTCACATACAACCTACCAAGACTCAAGGATGAAGAAATAGACAATCCAAGTAGAACAATAACAAGTAAAGAGATTGATAAATAATAAATAGTCTCCTCCCAAAGAAAAGCCCAGGCTCATACAGCTTCACTACTGAATTCTACTAAACATTTAAAGAAGAAATAATGCCAGTTCTTGTCAAACTATTCCAAAAAATCAAAGTAGAGGGAATACTTCCAAGTTCATTTTATGAGGCTAGCATCACCCGGTTGCCAAAGCCAAGGAAAAACACTATAAGAAATGAAAATTATAGGCTATCATCCTTGATAAACATAATGTGAAAATACTTAACAAAATCTTAGCAAACCAAATTTAAGAACACATTAAAAGAATCATTCAGCACAATCAAGTGGGCTTTATCCTTGGGAGGCAAAGTTGGTTTGAAACATGAATATAAATAAATGTGATACATCATGTTAATAAAATAAAAGACAAAATCATATGGCCATCTCAACAGATACAGAAGAAAATAATCTGATACAATCCAATACCCTTTTGTGGTAAAAGCACTCAAGGGATCAGGTATAGAGAGAATGTACCTCAGCACCGTAAAGGCCATATATGACAAACATCATAGCTAATATTCTCTATGAAGAAAAGATTTTCTCTAAATCTTTTCCTCTAAGTTCAGAGATAAGACAAGGATATCCATCTTCATCACTTCTTTTCAACACAGCACTGGAAGTCCTTCCCAGAGAAATTAGGCAAGACACAGAAATAAAAGCGATACTAATAGGAAAAGAAGAAGTGAAATTATCTTTCTTTACTGATGACATGATCTTTTACCTAAAAAACTCTAAACATTCCATCAAGTAAGTGTTATAACTGATATGTGAATTCAGTAAAGTTGCAGGATTGAAGAAATTAACATAGGAAAATCAGCAGGGTTTCTA
Organism: Arctocebus calabarensis; assembly: GCA_963573935.1. Lineage (NCBI taxonomy): Eukaryota > Metazoa > Chordata > Mammalia > Primates > Lorisidae > Arctocebus > Arctocebus calabarensis. The sequence continues at coordinate 8,048 of CAUYON010161671.1, read as the reverse complement.
TATACTAATAGTGAACTATATCAAAAATTAAGAAAATAAGCCCATTTACAATGATTACAATCAAATATTTAGGTATAAATTTAACCAAGGTGGTAAAAACACCTATATGCTGAACACTATAAAACACTGATGAAAGAATATGAAGAAAACACAAATACATGGAAAGATACATCATGTTCACGGACTAGAAGAGCTAATATTGTGGAAAAGTCCATACCACTCAAAACAACCTACAGATTAAATGTAATTCCTATAAAAATTCCAATGCCCTTTCTAACAGAAATGAAAAAATAGTCTTTAAATTGGTATGGAAGCACCAAAGACTCCAAATAGCCACAACAATCTTGAGCATAAAGAACAAAGCTAGAGGCATCATATTTCCTGATTTTAAACATAATATAAAGCTATTATAACCAAAGAAGCATGGTGCTGACATAAAAACAAACACATTGACCGGAGGAACAGGATAGAAAATGCAGAAAGAAATAAACTCATGCGCTATGGTAAAATGTTTTTTGGCAAAGGTGCCAAGAACTTGCATTGGAGAAAGGACAGTCTCTTCAATAAACAGTTTTGGGAAAACTATATATCCCACATGCAAAAGAATAAAACAGTATATAAAATATCAATTCAAAATAGATTAAATACTTAAATATAAAGCCTGAAACAACAAAACTACTAATACATTGGGTTAAATCTCCATGATTTTTGGACAGTGATTGTTGGATATGAACCTAAAAGCATAAGATACAAATATAAAAATAAACAAATTAGAAGGCATCAAACTACAATAAAAGAGACAATAAAACAAAGTGAAGAGCTAACCCACAGAACGGGAGAAAATATTTGGAAACCATTCTTCTGAAAATGAATTAATACCTAAAATATATAAGAAAATCAAATGATTCAATAGCAAGAAAATAAAAAACTCAATTAAAAATTGGGTACAAGGCCTGAACACACATTTCTTAAGACATACAAATAACCAACAGATATATAAAAACTCCTTAGCACCACTAATCATTAGGTAAATGCAAATTAAAACTATAATGAGGGCCAGGCTTGGTGGCTAGCACTCTGGGAGGCTGAGGTGGGTGGATTGCTTGAGCTCAGGAGTTTGAGATGAGGCTGAGCAAGAGCAACTCTACTAAAAATAGAAACACTAGCGGGCATTGTGGTGGGCACCTATAGTTCCAGCTACTTTGGAGGCAAGAGGATCACCTCAGCCCAGGAGATTGAGGCTGCTATGAGCTATGATGACGCCATGGCACTCTACCTGGGGTGACAGAGAGAGACTCCATGTCAATAGCAAACAAACAAACAAACAAACAACCCCCACTAAAACCACAATGAGATATGAAAAATATGTGTTGGAAAGGAAGCAGAGGGAACATTGATATTGATGGTGGGAATGCGAATTAATAAATCCATCATGGAAAATGGTATGAAGATTCCTAAACATAAATAAGTAAATAAAAATATGACTATCGGCAGCACCTGTGGCTCTGTAAGTAGGGCGTTGGCCCCATATACCAACAGTGTTGGGTTTGAACCCGGCCCCGGCCAAACTGCGACAACAACAAAAAGTAAATGAATAAAAGTCTTCAAATGTATATAACTATCATACTACCCAATCATCTCACTTCTGGGTATATATGCAAAGGAATTGAAATATGTCAAAGAGACATGTGCACTCCCACACTCATTGCAGCTTTACTCACAATACCCAGGGTATGGAAACAACCTAAACAATTATCAAGAGATGAGAAGATGCAGAAAATGTGGTATATAAACACAACTAAATACTATCCGGCCTTTAAAAAGGGAGAAGTCCTGTCATTTGCAACAAAATGGCTGAATCTGGAGGACATTACACTAAGTGATGTAATGCCAGGCACAGGAAGACAAATCCTACTGGATCTCACATACATGCGGAATGATGATTACCAGGGATGGAGAGTGGAGTGCGCTGGAGTAGGATGAGCTGATCAAAGGGTATGAAGCTTCAGATAGACGGCAGAATTGAAAACTGTTAATCAAAGAGTACAAAGTTTCAGATAGACAAGGGAAGTAGATTTTGAGATTTATTGTATACAAGGGTGAAAAATAAAAAAGAATTACATTTTCAAAACAACTAAGAGTACATTTCAAATGTCTCACTGTAGGCTTGGCACCTGTGGCTCAATGGGCTAAGGCGTCAGCCATATACACCTGAGCTGGCAGGTTCGAATCCAGCCCGGGGCTGTCAAACAACAATGACGGCTGCAACCAAAAAATGGCCGGGCATTGTGGCGGGTGCCTGTAGTCCCAGCTACTTGGGAGGTGGAGGCAAGAGACTCACTTGAGCCCAGGAATTGGAGTTTGCTGTGAGCTGTGATGCCACAGCACTCTATTCAGGGTGACAGCTTGAGGCTCTGTCTCAAAAAAAAAAAGTCTCACTATAAAAATGATAGTGAGATGATGGATACATTAATCAGCTTGATTTAATCATGCCACACTGTGTATATCCCAAGTCTAACAATTAAGTTGGCGAACTCATCCTAGAAAAGTGCCATGTACCTCATTGTTGAATATCACTATGGTCACCTTTGAAGTTCTCTCCTTGGGACACTATACACGACACTAGCACCTTGTCCACCCTTCAAAGCAATTTGGTAACTCTTTCTGGAAAGGACATCAGAGTCCTTGTCATCAAACTCTGACAATTAAGTTTGCAAGTCCATCCTAGGAAAAGTGCTATAACAGGTGGACTTGGAGCTGACATTGGTGCATAGCTTCCCAGGGGAGTACTTTGAAGGTGAGTGCAGTGATGTTTAGCAATGAGGTATGTAACACTTTTCTAGGATAAGTTCATGAACTTAACTGTCAGATCTTACATATCAAAATGTCCCATTATACTTCATAAATGTATATAGCTATAATTTGCCAATACAACTAAATGTTATAAGAGCCTCACAAAGAAAAAAAATGAAAAGGCTCATGATGTATGCAACTTACTCTGAAACAATTCAGGGAAGGCTGGGTCCAGTGGCTTACGCCTGCGATCCTAGCACTCTGGGAGGCAGAGGCAGGTGGACTGCGTGAGCTCACGAGTTCAACACCAGCCTGAGCAAGAGTGAGACCTCATCTCTACTAAAAATAGAAAAAATAGCTGGGTGTAGTGGTGCACATCTGTAGTCTTAGCTTCTCAGGAGGCTGAGGCAAAAGGATCGCTCAAGCCCAAGAGTCTGAGGTTGCTGTGAACTATGATGATACCATGGCACTCTACCAAGAGCTACAGAGTGAGACTCTGTCTCAAAAAAAAAAAAAAATGCTTCAGGGTGGAAACACAAAATATATATATATATGTAATGAGAGAGATTTATAAAGTATACACAAATGGTGCAAATGCAGCAAAACTATTAACAATAGGTAAATCTTGATAAATAGTATATGTATACTCCGTATACTACTTTGTACTTTTCCAAAGTTTGAAATTATTTCTAAATATAAAGTTGACAGTGATGAAAATTATGAAAAGATTAGTAGAAAGAAATGAAGTTTTTGGTTACCTAATTTTCAACAAGAAGTTAATGCCTGAGACTAGCTAATTGTCAAATAAATTCATGATTAGATAGAAAATAGTGTCAAACAAAAATATGAGACTGTTATTTCTTTCAAATTCAGGTAATTTAAACTGTTACTTTTTACCACATATAATGGGGTTTTCCTTTTTTTGCTTCAATGAAAATATAAGCCTTTTATTTGAACAGTTTTAAATTAGCAACATAGTTTTGTTTTTCATTTCAGATATTAGTATAGGTTTGAAATCATCCATGGTCAGAGAAATTTAAAATTACCACTTCAAAATAAAAGAACAAATCAAGAGACATCACTTCACTGGATTTCAAGCTACACTACAAGGCTATAGTAACCAAAACAGCATGGTGCTGGCACAAAAACAGAAACATAAACCTATGTATCAGACTGAGAACCCAGAGATGAAACCATCCTCATTCTCCCATCAGATCTTTGATAAAACAGACAAAAACATACAAAGGGAAAAAGAATCCGTAAGCAAAAATGGCTCTGGAAAAAACTGGACAGCCAAATGTAAAGAACCAGAATATGTACCTCTAACGATTCACAAAAATTAATTCATGATGGATGAAAGACTTAAACCTAAGGCATGAAACTATAAGAATCCTAGAAGAAAGTCTTAGAAAGACTCTTACAGATAGCAGCCAAGGGAAGGAAAATATGAAGAAGATCCAAAGGCAATCACAGCAACAAAAAAATAAACAAATAGGACCTGATTAAATTAAAAAGCTTTTGAATGGCCAAAACATAGTATACATTTGATAAAGGGCCGATAACTAGAATCTACCCCATGAAAAAGTGGGCAAAAGTCATGAACAGCAATAATCTACTGGCCAACAAACACATGGGAAAATGTTCAACCTCTCTAATCACCAGGAAAATGCAAAATCACAATGAGATATTAGCTAACTCCAGTAAGAATGGCTCATATCAAAAGTCCCAAAGCAACAGACACTGGCATGAATGAGGAGAGAAAGGAACATTCATTCACTATTGGTGAGGCTGCAAACCTCTATGGAAAGTAGTATGGAGGTATCTCAAAGAACTCAAAGTACACCTACCTTTTGATCCAGGAATCCCACTACTAGGCATGTTTCCAGAGGAAACAAAGATACTTTATCAAAAAAAAGCTTGCGCTTGAATGTTTATAGCAGCACAATTCACAATTGCAAAGAAGTGAAAAGAACCCACGTGCCCTTCAATACATGATGTGGTGTACATATATACATGGAGTATTACTCAGCAATTAAAAAAATGGTAATCTAGTATTTTTTGTAACAACCTGGATGGAACTGGAGACCATTCTTCTAAATGAAGGATGGCAAAAATGAAAAAAAACAGAAAAAACCCACATGTACTCACTATCACACTGGAACTAGTCAATTAACACTTATGTGCACGTGTGGATGTAAAACTCAACAGAAATCAAGTTGGGGGAAGAAGGGTAGGATAAATTCACGTCGAACCAGTGCAATGCACATGTTCCGTGTAAAGAGTTCACTTATAACATTGACTTAAAATGTACAAATGCAAATTATGTAACTTTGATTGACTTAAAATGTACAAATGCAAAATGTGTGCACCTCTGTAATATTCTAAAATAAAAATTAATTAATTAAAAAATAAAAGAATATTACCTAGTATTTGAAATGGTTTGTCCATAAAGTAAAATTCTTTTTTCCTCCCTCAATTTATTCTAAATTAAGAGTTTTGTGGAAAATAATTCTTTTTTTTTTTTTTTTTTTTGCAGTTTTTGGCTGAGGCCAGGTTTGAACCCACCATCTCCGGTATATGGGGTTGCTGCCCTACCCCACTGAGGACAATAATTCTTAAATTAGATTGCTTAACAGATAATTGTAAACTATTTTATTTTTAAAATGTCTACAGATACTTAATGCAAATCTTACTGGAGTGCTTTAGCACTAACCAAAGATCTTTTACCATGTTCTTAGGTCATTCTTTAACATTCTTGAAGAAAATATACATTTTGGGGTAGTCACACATGTGTCCACAAACTTTGACTTGACTCAGCAACTAAGGTATTCCTGATCTGTCTAATTTTGACTGTGATAGTACCGGACAGGGGTTGAATATAATTCTAGTCTCTTTTTGAAAAGACCATAGCCAATTTTGGTGTTTAATAAATATGCAACAATAAAAGGATCTCAGGGCTAGAAAGGACCCTGAGAGGTCCTAGAGTGTGCCCTGGTCCTTCTCATCACCTCAACCTATGAGTATCTCAGAAAGACCTTAGAAGGGAGGTCCCTTACCTTCCACAAGGCAGCTTAGCCACAATCACTGGTTACTGGCAGGAATGATTTTCCCAAATTAACCTTAAACCCATGGTGCTACAGTTGCACACACAGCTGCTGACCATACTTGGCATTGACCATACTTGGAATAATAGTTCTTTGCAGACTTGAAGACACTTAACAACTCTACAACTTTCCATCCGGGGAAAATGATCCCAGGACTGTTCTTTAATTTTCTAACTCCTTAAACCTCTGAGGGACACTCCTAGAATTTTCTCTGAATAATTCTTAGGTATGGTACCCCCAGTGAGATGCAAAGACGGACATCAGTATCTTCTTAGAGTCTAATATGAACCAAAGGGTACTCAATCTTACTTCTCATATAGACAGTTGAGGAGGTTATTCCTTTTTCTGTTCTTTCTTAGTTTTGCTCTGAATATGTTCCACATTCTATATGCACATTAATTTTTTTTTTTTTTTAGTTTGGTGGTCAGTTTCCATTACTATTAAATTTCCTCTCTTTCCCTTTGAAGAAAACAATATGACAAAGTAGAAAGGCCTCAGATTTAGGGATTTGACTGAGCGTAGCTTCAAATCTAGCTTTGTCTTTTTCTGTGATTAAGAACCCCTATGAACCTCATATCTAGATGAGATAAAGTTTATAAAACAGTTGGTATGGAATTAGCAAATCCTAGGAATTCAAGGAAAATAACTGTCCCGACTATGATAATTATCATTGAGAATACTAGCAAATTCATTCCCCCAGCATACAACACTGGGCTTGTCTCTCCACTCTTTATTTTAAGATGGTCTCACACCCCCATACCCAACATGGCCACTTTAGCTCTGATCCCAGGTCTGACCCAGGCCTTCCCGACTAGAATGGCCAGACGCCTATTCTAGTCTAGTTCTCCTTAGCTCTGAGGATTCCACCCTGCCACTGTACCCTTTTTACTTTTGACACTTTTTTGCTTACACCTGAGCTTGATTCTCTCTGTTTTGAGCCTTTAATGTTTTTGTTTTTTTTTGGTTTTTTTTTTTGGTAGAGACAGAGTCTCACTTTCTTGCCCTTGGTAGAGTGCCATGGCATCACATAGCTCACGGCAAACTCCAACTCCTGGGCTTAGGCATTTCTCTTGCCTCAGCCTCCCAAGTAGCTGGGACTACAGGTGCCCGCCACAGCACTGGCTATTTTTTTGTTGCAGTTTGGGTGGGGCTGGGTTTGAACCCGCCACCCTCAGTATATGGGGCTGGCGCCCTACCCACTTAGCCACAGGCGCCACCAGCCTTTAATGTTTTTTAAGGATTTAAATTCCATTCACCATTTTTCTTTTTCCCTAGAACAGAAGACACTTGTATATGTTATCCCACACTCTGAAGAAGGGTTCACACAGCAATACAACATAAAGCTTCAAAGATAATACACGTCATTATCAACACATTATTTAATAGTATGAATTTAACTCAGATTCAAATTCAAGTTTTGCTATTTATGATCTGGGTGACTGTGGAAAGGGTGCTTAACTGTTCTTAGACTCAGCTTGCATATCTGTGTAAAGGGAATAAAAGTGCATACTTTATTATAAAGAGTAAACGGGACTCATAGTATGCACCCAGCTTCCTAAGTTAATAGGTTGCCTTGAAGTGATCATTTTTGCCTCTGTCCTTCCCTCTGGGGTGGGATAGATGGGTGGGAAACAAGAACAAATACAAATACACCTCGAATTCTCTATTTTTGGCAGAATGAGAAAACAGATATTATTCATAGACTTTGGAATATATGAAGAGGTATCTAAAAGCTGATGGGATCATGCAGAAAGCACTTGGTGAGTGTGACAAATGGCATGAAGAGTAAGAAGACTCAGCAATAGAGCAGCTCAAAAACCACCAGCCAAAATTCTACATCTAGGCTTGGCGCCTGTGGCTCAGCGGGCTAAGGCACCAGCCACATATACCTAAGCTGGCGGGTTCAAATCCACCCTGGGCCCTCCAAACAACAATGATGGCTGCAACCCAAAAAAATGGCTGGGCGTTGTGGCAGGCACCTGTAGTCCCAGCTACTTGGGAGGCTGAGGGAGGAGACTCGCTTGAGCCCAGGAATTGGAGGTTGCTGTGAGCTGTGATGCCATGACACTCTATCCAGGGTGACAGCTTGAGGCTCTGTCTCAAAAAAAAAAGAATCATATTTGTGTTTCAAGTATAAACTTAATTATATAC
>CAUYON010161665.1:0-23669 GCA_963573935.1 Arctocebus calabarensis | reverse complement strand
GTTGAGCCACAGGCGCCGAGCCCACTACTTTGTCTTTTGAAGCTAATCTGCAAGTTTTATGAAAAAATGATCAGATGAAACTCTTACATGAAATTATTTAATATCTTTGATCATGCAAAAAATCTGGCTTAACATTTTCCCAGGTGATAATTAACTATAGATAAAATAAAACTCAAGGGAAATACTCTTTATCATATATTTGCATTTCAATCTCTTCCATTGTAGACAATTCTCCCAAATTAACAATAATAAATTAAGAAGTACTAATATGGATAAATAGTTCACTTCTTGATTATCAATTTTGAAGTAACACTTCAACCAAAATATACTTTAAATAGAAATAAAATTACCAAAATTATTCTTTAAATATTATTAAAAGATAACAAATTTCTTGGCAGAAAGTGATAAAATTTTAGCTTTTTTTTTTGTTTGTTTGTTTGTATTTTTACTGCTTTAATTCTTTATAAAATATGGAACTTTTCACGAATTTGTGTGTCATCCTTGCAGGGGCCATACTAATCTCCGTATCTTTCCAATTTTAGTATATGTGCTGCCGAAAAACACAGTATGTGTTTTATATACAGAGGGTGTAGTAAAGTTTACAATCAACAAATCAAAAAAATTACATTAATCATAATTTAAAAGATTTGTATTGATTCAATCATCAATATATTTCACTAAGTATGGAAATTAATAATAATCTGAATAATAATCTGAAATTATTTTATAAAGGACGACAGGGCTTTATAAAGCTAGTAATGTCATGAAAATTGTCTCCCCCAAACAATTTTTCTTTTACTTTTTAGCAATTCAGCAATTATAACTGTAGAATCTATATTAGGGTTTGTGTACATACGCAAATAGTAAGATTTCTAAATACCAGTAATTTTTATATTGTAAAAATATGCAAATTGCATGATGTCCTGTTATAAATGATCTAAAATGAACACTATCACTTTTATACATTGCTGAGTGGATCGTTCACATAATATAAAAATTAAATTTTAAATATCCTTTTGAAATGTTGTACATGCTTTTCTGAAAATATATAAATTATAAATGTCTGCTAGCATTCCAAATACCCTGCTGTTTCCTTCCTTGCTTTTAAAATGACATAAATACTGTAAAAGATAAAAGTCACATCAGACCTCAAAATTTGGTAGTAAAAAAATCTGTAGAGCAGAAATTTTGAAGACTGCTGTTGCTGGGTAGGACCAGTTACCTTAGTTAGGACCAGCTTTCCGGGCCTCGATCTCGGTGTCTCCCACCTTAATTTTGTCCTAAGCAATTGCTCCCACCTGGGGAGGAGGGCTCACCCGACTAATCTACCAATTACTGGGAAAGGATATAGCGGACTTTCTAGCCTAACAGGTGCAATGGAGTCTTGAAGGTGACCTAGAACAGCTTTAAGACTATCCCCAGGTTCTCAGGGAGGCTCAGGTAACGTCCACTCCTGTTCCAAGGTGACCTCTGAAGTCAAGGTAGGCCTGACCCAGGTGGTATAAAGGAGAACCGTTTGCCTTAACTGAGAAAGGACACTAAGACAGGTGCTTCCGGGGAGTAGGGGAGGGAGGGAAACCTGGCCTGCTGTGGGGCAACTCTGAAAGAGTTGAAGTATGATATGAAGTAACTCAGGGTACAACTGACCAATACGAAGAGATAATAATGACCAATAGGAAGGGCAATACTGCCTGGAGGTGCAGAGAGGCCAGTGAAATTGCAGCCGATTTCAAACAGGGAACGTGAGTACTGCTGCAGAGCTTTGGACTCCTTCTCACCTTTTCTGCTTCATGAGAGACAGCCACTTCCAACTCTCTGTGAAAGTGCTCTGAACTTTCTCATTGTTCTTCCTAAATAACATCCGCTGTAACCCTGAAACTTGTGTAGTTTACTTTTGCTCCCTGTCCACACTGCCTGTGCTGCTCGGGTTTTATTTTCGTTTCCACTCACTTCTGCTTTTGATTACCAGCGGGCCTCAGATGAACTTTCTAGTCATCAAAGTAGGTCAACTGGGTTTGGGGAACTGGGACCCCTGATCTCCAACAATAACCTTCGCCTCTTTGCCTTTTCTTTGTTGCAACAATGGGACCTGTTTGCTGTGCATGGCTAAAGTATCTTGCTCTCTAAGCCTATACCTTGCTCTTAATCTTATAAATCTTTCTCTTTCTCAAAAGCTTTGTTTCATGCTTGCCTTAATGTGGGATGCCTGAACATGTTTCCACCAAGAGTTCTCCAAGAACAGAGGGCTTGGCAGCTATCTGAAATCCCAGCTTTTGGGGAGGCAGATAGCTGCCTTGACACACAACACTTTAGACTTCCAAGAACTGCTGTACTTCTCAAAGTTGTGTATAGTAAGTAAATCTTCCTTTTCTTGCTAAAACTTTACTCGCTCTTTTCCTTTATTTTGGTGACTGCCACCACGCTGCTCTAACACTATTGCAAGAAAAATATGAATTATATTAGAAAAAGGCACAAGGAGTCAATATGGCAGGTTTTATTGGTTGTTGTTGGGTTTTTTTTGCTTGTTTTTTGTTTTTATAAACTACAAGAAGTGGAGATAACTAGTTAAGAGTGTGCACAGTCCTGCAAATAAAGTAATTTGGAAGCGTGAAGGTTGAGTGTGGGAGGCAGGGAGCATATGATAGGTTTCTCCTGTCACTCTTTGAGTCAATATTATTTGAAACATTAAAAAGCAATTGTCTGGGACTATAATTTTCAGTCAAAATAAAGTAAGAAGTACCATGTTTATCTTTTCCAATGAAAGAATTAAAAATACAGCAATATATGTGGGGGGAAATAGCACTCAAGTTGATCAACAGTAGGAGATAAAGGGTAGAGATTCATAGGAAATGGGGCAAATGAGGAAAGACTTAAAATTGGCATAGCTTACTGTTTGGAGAAACTTTAAAAGACATGGCAGGGGGCGGGGAGGAAAGGGCTGTGAACAGAAAAAAGCGTTGAATTCAGCTGTCACACTGAACTGGGTGAGTCTGGGGAGATGAATATGGTTAGGAATTGCAGAGAAAATGAAAAAAGAAGCAGAATGTGGTAATCAAGAGGGTTCTAGAGATTTTTAGAGGGTCACTCTTGAATATTCCATTGCATGAAAAAAAACTACTTGTGTCCAATAAAAGAGCCAAGGTAGGAATAAAACTAAATTCCTTATGCTGAGGCAAGGGTCACTGAAATGCCTATTATCAAAAAAAAGATCAAAAAACCCCTTATAATCTAGGGTACATAGAATACAATGAGAAGATTGTTGCCTCAGTTATAGAAGACTACCTGAAGGAACTCCATCAGTTTGTGAGAGCTGCCACAACAAAATACCGCACCTGGGTGCCTCAGACACTAAAGATCTATCTCTCACCGTGGTGGACATTACATGTCTGAAACTGAGTGGTCAGCAAGTGGCTTCTTTCTGAAGGCTGTGATGAGAACCTGCATCAGTGATATTGGAATTTCCTTGCTGGTCCTTGGTCTCAGGAATCCAAGAATAACTTCACAGACCACAAGTACCTAACAGGGGCTAAGAGAGTTGGAAGATGAATCAGACCTATAGAGCAAGTCATAAGGAATTTGTAGGCTGGCGCAGTGGCTCACACCTGTCATCCCAGCAATTTGGGAGGCTGAGGTGGGTGGATCTACTGAGCTCAGGAGTTTGAGATCAGCCCTAGCAAGAACAAGACTCCTGTCTCTAAAAATAGCCAGGCATTGTGGCATCGCCTGTAGTCCCAGCTACTCTGGAGGCTGAGGCAAGAGGATCTCCTGAGCCCAAGAGTTTGAGGTTGCTGTGAGGTATGACACCAGGACACTCACTCACAGGGCAAAATGTGAGACTCTGTCTCAAAAAAACAGAAAGGAAGAGATGCAGTTATCTCTTATAAACATAATAGAGAATCTATAAGAAAAGTATAACATATGATCACAAATTATTCATGAATAATGAAACATTTCTCTGAGCTAGAAAATAGCTTGATTTGCAGATTTTATAGATCTGTACATTCCCATGGAAAGTTATCCACAAATAGTTTAGTGAAAATTCAGAATTTAACCATTAAAAATTTAATTTTAAAAGGTTACACACATACACACAAAAAAATTTATAGATTTAGAGGAAAGAAGATGGTGCTGAAATTGAATCTCATTTTCAACAATGTGAACAAGTAAATTCTGACATTAATAACAATAAGAACTTTGCAATAAAGGGGCTAGTACTCTAATAATAATTTCTAACTGGGATATAATTTCTCTGTAAGATAAATTGAAAATCAATGAAGAGATACAAGAATATAGATTCTCCTTATGTGTTTGAGAGAAGCGTTTATTCTAAACTAGTGGCTCTCAACCTTCCTAATGCCTCCTAATGCCGAGACCCTTTAATACAGTTCCTCATGTTGTGGTGACCCCCAACCATAAAATTATTTTTGTTGCTACTTCATAACTGTAATTTTGCTACTGTTATGAATCGTGATGTACATACCTGATATGCAGGATGTATTTTCATTGTTACACAGATTGAGAACCACTGCTCTAAACAAAGACACAGACTCAAACAAGGAAAACGAAAGAAAAATGTAGTAGAAGGAAGTACATTGTATATTTCTTATTGTTTAATATTCACATTCTAATTATACATTTGTAATATGTTTCCAAAAACATCTCATGACACCAAAAATTTAAATCAGTTCAGCCAAAGTATACAGGGTGGAAGGAAAGAGGAGTTGCCAGCAAGTGAATAGGTTGGAAAACAAGCGAGTAAAAACATTAAAAATAACTTTCTGAGTAAACACCTTACTGGGAAGTGAGGTTTATTTTTGAAATGTTCCTTTAACAATTGAAAAACATGTTTTATTATGGTATTTGGGATTTGGAAGATGAGTTTTCTTTTTACTAGAAATGTTAGTAAGAATATATACTAAAGGTTCAGATTGTCAACCCCAATACCCGAAGACCATAAATCTTACTGAATTATTTAAAAGATACTAATGATCTAAAGAATTATAGGAAATTACCAGAGACTGGGAAACCATTCATTCCTAGGGAGAGTCTGGGCAGGGAGAAAAAGTTTTTCATAAATTCTTCTCTAAAATTAGAATAAATTCAAAATTCTACTTAACTTTTAAGATTCACTTAAACCAATTCACATGGAAACATTTATAACATGTCACTTTAATATGGAATATATTCATTTCATATTACATTATTTATATAACTTATATGATTATCCTCCACTATCCATCCAACCATTTATAAACCCCCAATAAACTCCAAAATAAAAAAATAAGTTATAGGTTTTTTCTTTTTGAACAACATGTAATCTAAAGAAAGACCAGGTACATCCTGTTCAAATGATTTCAAAAGCATCATAAAGGTGTTTATAAGAGATCTGGTTATTAGTATATTTCTAAGGGTTATTTGTTATTCTTCAGACCTCTCCGGTAAAGAGAAAAATTATAACCCTGTTTAAGCTCTTTCTTTCCTATTGTTGAATCTTTAACTAATGGCAGAAATGGAGGGCGGCACCTGTGGCTAAAAGCAGTAGGGCACCAGCCCCATATCCTGGAGGTTGCAGGTTCAAACTCAACCCTGGCCAAAAACTGCCAACAACAAAAAAAAGAAATGGAAAAAATGCACCAAATTCTTTTTTTATGAAAAAAAGGAAATAAAAGAAAAGCTAAGGGGAAAAGTGAAAAAAGTAAATAAATACATAATAAAAAGTCAGAAAATATGATTAAATGAATATTTATGTTTATTAGACCACTTGTCAATGGGATGATATATTATGGAAATAGTAACAAAAGCTACATGTAATTCATATAGAAAACATTAGGGATCAAGAATATGTAAGCCTAAAATTAACAAACTGAATGCCTACGTACCTATTTCTAATTGATAGTATATTGTAATGTACATGAAAATACCATTATGTTTGTGAACTCATCCTAGAAAAAAGTGCTACATACCTCATTGCTGAATATCACTGGTCAAAGGTAATCCCCTTGAGAAGCTATGTACTGGTGCCAGCACCTAGTTCACTCTTCAAAGCAATTTTGAACTCTCTATCTGGAGTGAATATCAGAGCTATCATTGTACAAGTTCTGACAATCAACTTCACAAGCTTGCCAGTGTGAGTTTATGTTGGCAGCACTGTGCAGACAACTCAGTAATGTTTTATAACCTTGCTCTATCAGCGTTCACAGCTGGGTTGGTGTCAGTGTGTGCTGGTGTCTTGCTGAAGGGCGTTCATTATTCTTTACTGTGTGTATCTGTGTTAGTTCAATTGAAACTAACAGAAAATTTTGCTTATGCATATAAATGTCTGTGAAAAAAGTGAAAATAAAAATTATAGATAACTCACTTAGTACATGATGTAAACCTCAGCATATTCAAAGCACTTAGGAATTTTAGTTTTATAATATGACACACTACAAACCAGAAATTAAACTTTGTATATTTATTTTTTGTTTATTCTTTTCTGTATTTAATGAAATTTTTCAACATATCTGGAAATGTTACAGATGTTTTGGCCCACGGCTGGAGGTCTTCTTGTAAATTTGACACACTGACGCATTGACCTTTACCATTAAACATTATGCCATTTTCCAGTCAGTCATCCCAACTGAGTTCACATTCCAACTAATATGGATGCATTTTGAACTTACTTCTAATATTATATTCAACATTTAAATAACTTCATGCTATATCAGTATATATAGTTAGCAATTCTGTTAAAACCCATTCATTTTTTATTTAATACGACAAATTCTTTTTTAAAAAAATCCAATCATTGTCTGGATCATATTACAATGCAGATGTAACTTTTTTTCTTCTTCACTCTTATTTTTATATTATTTCTTAAATGGAATGGCTAATGACACTTTGAAAAACGTTGAAAGATCTTGCATCCCTCCATATTGTTAATTAAATTTAGATGTTATTTTAAAATAATGGATGAATGTGTTAGTTTCTTTGAGGTCAAGGGAAGTCATAAGTACTATTTAATATTTACATTCTTGGATGTACATTCTCTTCTTAGTAGCAATGGATTTTAACCTGTTTTAGTTATTTTATGACAACGAAAATGCCCCTTGTATTCTTCACCAAAATATTTGTGAGGCATTTGGCTTCATAAGTATTCATAACTCTTCTCTTTCTTAATCCACATACTTTCACCATCTTTGCATAGTATTTATTATTAATGAGCTTGTTTGCTAATATGTGGAAAAATAAACTGCCACCTAACTGATTTACTGGTTAAGGCACTTCTGTTCCTTTTTTAAATGCACTGAGTCACTTCCTAATACACAAAGACCCACTTCCAGGGGGCTGCTTCAGACTCCCTTTGCCTCCCCTAAACTGTGAAGTGAATTTTATAAATTTCTTCTCTCAAATTTGTGTGTTCTGTTAGTTACACTTGTGACAGTCATTGCTACTTCATCAAATCCTATGAAAATCATGTTATGGAATACCATGTAAGTGATGATTTAGAAAAGTAAAATACTGTGTTTCTATGAAATCATTGTTGAACTATTTAGGAAAGCTTCAAAAAGTCTTATGAAGACTGATTTTTAATGAAGAAATAAACTAAAAATATAAGCTTCCATGTTGAAATCATTTTATAGTTGTGTTTGATTTCATGATCATTGCTAAAGAAATAAAGAGGATTAAAATAGCAGAAGATGTTGTGTGGTGCCTGTGGCTCAAAGGAGTAGGGCGCTAGCCCCATATGCTGGAGGTGGCAGGTTCAAACACAACCTGGACCAAAAACTGCACAAAATAAATAAATAAATAGCAGAAGATGTGTTGTACATGTGTTTTCCACAAAAATTTTGTCTGAGAAATATAATTTTTTAATTCCTATTTAAAGGACTTCCATAAAAACCTCAGTGGAAAAGTTCATTTGTATATTTTTAGTTAAAATAATAAAGTTATATATCTGACAATTAATTTTATGATCTTGCCACCATATGCTGGCATCAGCAGCACTGCAGACAACCCAGTAAGGTGTAAGGGGGTCTCACAGCTGCCTTCATGTGACCGTGTGACGGGTCTTGCTAAGTGGTGTTCATTATTATTCTTGTGTATTTTTGTGCCATCACAGAATGCCAGAGTTTGAACCAGAGCAATGAACACACATTAAATTTCTTGTTAAACTTGGCAAGAGTGGAAGTGAAATCAGACAAGGTAGTCCAAGTACATTGGGATAATGCCACAAAGAAAATGGCAGTGTACAAATGGATTAAGTATTTTTCTGATGGGACCAAAAGGGTTGCTGATGAAGAGAGGTCAGGGCAGCTGATAACGAGCAGCACGGTTGAAAACATTGCAAAAAATTCATTTTGTGGTGTGTCAAAGTTGTTGGGTGACTGTAAGAAGTTTAGCAGGCCAAGGAGACAGACTGAAAAATCTTTTTTTTTTTTTTCTTATTAAATCATAGCTGTGTACATTAATGCAATCATAGGGTACAATGTGCTGGTTTTATATACAATCTGAAATATTTTCATCGAACTGGTTAACATAGTCTTAATGGAATTTTTTTGGTTATTGTGTTCAGACATTTACTGAAAATCTTGGCCAACAACTCCTGTCTCCTGACTCATGATAATGCACCACCCCGCAGGGAAGACGCTGTTGGTGAAAGAGTTTTTAACCAGTAAACAAATTAATGTACTGGAAGACCCACCCTACTCACCTGATCTGGCCCCCGGGGACTTTTTTAATCTGCCCGAAGATAAAGGAAATATTGAAAGGAAACACTGGGATGACATTCAGAACATCAAGGGTAATACAATCAGAGCTTTGATAGTCATTCCCAAAGATGAGTTTCAGAATTGCTTTGAAGGGTGAACTAGTGCTGAGGCCAGTGTCAACTCATAGCTTCCCCAGGGGAGTACTTGGTGGGTGACCATGTTGATGTTCAGTGATGAGGTCTGTAACACTTTTTCTAGGATGAATTCACAAACCTAATTGTCAGACCTTGTACGTTGTATGGGCGTCCTGCAAAGACAGGGTATTGACTTAGCTGTAGTGTCGTCAGATTCCATCAATATTTATGAAATTGGAAACAAATCTTTTTTTGTTGTGTTGTTTTCATTATTTCTTAATGTTTGTTTTACACAAACTGTTTATGCTTCTGTTTTATTTATGTATTTATTTTTTGTAAAGACAGAGTCTTACTTTATCGCCCTCGGTAGAGTGCTATGGCATCACACAGCTCACAGCAACCTCCAACTCCTGGGCTTAGGCGATTCTCTTGCCTCAGCCTCCCGAGTAGCTGGGACTACAGGCGCCCGCCACGATGCCCAGCTATTTTTCTGTTTTCCAATTTGGCCGAGGCCGGGTTTGAACCCACCACCATCTGTATATGGGGCCAGCACCCTACTTGATGAGCCACAGGCGCTGCCCTCTGTTTTATTTTTATTGTACATGTAATATTAGAAACTCCCACCCTTTTCTTATCTGATTTTATTCTTTAAAAATGCATGGTGTTTCATTGTAGGTTAGAAAATCAGTGGAACAATTTGTGTGCCACTCCTCCTGGGCTACATTGCTGCAGAATGGATTTTTAAACAACATGAATTAAAGTATGCATTTATGTAAAATCTTTCTAATTTATTTTTGTAGGTACACCAAGCAGAGAACTCCTTTCCTGGTCCTTAATTTAAAGAAGTTGGTGAATTTAGGTGTTCTAGACTGATACATAACCAAATATAAAAACAGTCAGCAAATAAACAACAACAAAAAATGTTGGAGAAGACAGGCATGACAATAAACACATGTCCCCTCACCCCCAGTCTTTTTTTTTTTTTTTTTCCACAAGGTTCCAGTGCAAGCAATTCTCAACATCTGTATGCCTTTCTTCTGTTTGGAAATAGCTACCAATTTATTTGGCACAGAAAACATGATTTCTTAAAAACACTGATTCCAGATATTTTGCTTACTTCTCATGCTGGCAGTCAATGGGATTTTAATTTGACCTTAAAATGTCAATGAACAGGCTAGATACATTCTGTAGAAAGAAACCACAACTTCATGTTCATGTCCATGAAGCACTGGCCCCCTCAAACACTCCTGCACATTAGGGTTCTCCCCCATCCAGCGGAGAATTCTACAAGCATAGCGCTCTCTTTGGTATTTGTTCAAACCAGTAAACTTAGCTAAGCTGTGTATTTGGAATATGAAACACTTCCATAACATTAATTGTAATTACCAAAGTAAAATTGTCTTTGTTCACTTTATATTTTAAACATAAGCATGATTATTATGTACATCACGGCTACGGGGGTGGTGTTTCTCCTGAACACGGAGTCGGGTTTTACCAGGCGCTCGAACAACCTGCACAGCATTGACCCTCCCACCCACACTGCTGCCTCCAGTGTCACCCCAGCTTCATGATCCTTCAGGTTTAGATTTATATCAAAAAAATAAAATAAAATGAAGGCACCATTCCCTTGCTTACTATTATTTGGACCATTCTTTCATAGCCTAGATGTTCCTCATTTGTGTTTGTGTTTCCTCACGACATACCAAGTTCCCAACTTACCCTTCTCTATCTCTGTCCCTGAGTGGAAAAGTTCTCATTAAAGTCAGCAATCCTCTGCGACTTGAAGTGTAAAGCTGCATTTTATTTCTTGCCTAGCTGGAGTTGTTATCATCATTCTATGCACTTGACTAATTCTTCAGGTTTCAACAGACTTCATCCATAATTACTATCGCCACTTCTCCTTGGGCTTCTTGGAGAACGTACAGCTCTATTTTTATACCTCAGGGCTTTTAAAAACTGAGGCTGAATTCCCTTTTAGTGGTATTCATGTCTTCAAGGGAGTTGCACCTCTGCCACTGGCTGCACCTTCGCACAACTGCTGGCCGGACTTAGGACCCCAGAATTTAGGGCGTTTTTTGTCTCATATCTTACTTCTGACTTACAGAACTTTGTGCTCAATTCTAATACAGTATGCCACCAGAAACATCTTGAAATCGTCTAAAAAACACCACGCCCAAAGCTGACATTTCACCTTCTCTGAAACATTAATTCTTCTTCCCCACCTCATTCAGCAAGAACTTCCACATCTAGTGCCATGAATGAGAAACCTAGAATCATCTATAGACTTCTCCTACGCTGTCCTCAGCCAAACCTTCCCCCAATTAATCAATAGCTAGGTCAGTCTGGTGCATTTTGTCTTTTAAATATCTCTCAAGTTAATTTCTTTTTTTTATTAGGGGTCAATGTGAGGGTATGTATAATTAGGTTACATTATTTGCATTTGTAAGGAAATTCTACGTTGTAGCTGAGTCCTTCACCCAGGAGAGGTGCCCTGTACCCCTACATTGTACCTGCTAGGTGAGAGCTTACTGAACCTCTTTCTCTCCCTCCCACCTCACTCTTCCTGAATTTAATTGTGTTTTTCTCTCCTGTGAACCTGGAGTTGCTCACCTATTAGTTTCAAATTAGTATTGAGTACATGGGGTGCTTTATTTTCCATTCTTGATATATTTTACTTAGGAGAATGTTCTCCAAATCCACCCAGGTAAGTATAAAAGATGCAAAATCTCCATCTATTTTTTACAGTTTTTTCATCTCCTCATGGGTTGATGGCCTGCTTCTTCATGGGTTTTGGGTTGTTTCTATATCTTTGGGATTGTGAATTGTGCTTCTATAAATATTTGAGTTAAAATGTCCTTATTATAAAATGATAGATACTAGCTATGGTAGATAGCTAGTTATGGGATTGAGGGAGCAATGGAGGCATCAACTAACTTTTAGTTCTTTGAGGATTCTCCACACTTCTTTCCAAAAAAGGCTGTACTAGTTTCCAATCCACCAACAGTACGTTCCTGTATCCCTCTCTGCACCCATACTAGCATCTGCAAGCTTGGGAGCTTGTAATGTAGGCTTTTCTCCCTGGTTTTAGGTGATGGCACAGATGTGTTTTCATTGTCATTTTTCTGATGATTAGGTACGATGAGCACATTTTCATGTGTTTTTTAGCCATTCACTTGGTGGGACTTAATTCCTTTGTAAAAATAATTTTACTGTCAATACAGAGATCAAAGATACTTTGAAAAAGACACCAATTTATTTGGCACAAAAAACATGGTACAGGAAACCGAAGCAAGCGGTTATATAACCTGCCAAAGGCCACTTAGTACATGGTGCCTACGTGACCTTGGGCAGGTAACCTCTTGCTTCAGTTTCCTCACCAGTAAAAATATAATAAATGGAGTAATTAGAGAATTTAACGGGTATGTATACTTGATATGCCTATAAAGTGTCATTAAAAGTTATATAAAATTTAGCATATACATAATCTCTCTACTGGGAATGGAACTAGATCCCTTATAGCTTCATCTGCTTGATGAAAACGCTAATATTGTCTATTCTCTATGCTGGAGCAAGAATGCTCCCTTCAAAATGCAAATTTCATCATATCATCCCTCATGATGATGAAAATTTGTTAATTCTCATCTGCTTTTCCTAGAATGAAAATTGCCTCTACTTCTAGCTCTGGAGCTGATATGAGTCAAGGATCTCTTTTATTCATTCCCAGACTCTGAGCAGTGATTTTTGCCTGCCACCGTCTCACAGCCTATGGTGTGTTCCCTGCTATAGTCTTCTTGGTTCTTCTGTGTACTTTTCCTTCAAAATATCGTCAAGGTTTGAAATTACATCATATCTTCTAATGTTGTTCATGCTTAATTGCATCACTAAGGTTCATGAGGGAAAGAGCACAACTCACCACTCTGTTTTCCAAGGTCTCACATGGCGTTGGACTTCCCTTATTAGTTTTGAATTAGTTTTTTTGTTAATAATAGGTGAATGAACTTTAACATATCGTAAAGATGGGAGAGAGATGTGGATAGACTTGTTCTCGTTCCGTGACCTGACTTCGACCTCTGGGGACAGGGGAGTGCCCAGATATTCCTGATGCCAACATAGGATCATCTGAAACTTGGAGGCATGCCACCAAGCTACTCTGTGCTCTTACCAGAAGCGTCAGGTAGTGTTCAAGGGAATGTTTATGTATAGATTAGAAACCAACAAAGTCCTTAAGGAGAGAAACTGCGGGCTGGGCCATGAGAAATATTACTTGTTGAAAAAAGCATTGTGTAATTTTCTAATACAAACCCTGTAGGAGCAGAGGTGAGTGCTCTCTGAGGAGTGACCGTGACCCTCTCTCCCTGCAGCTTGTACTGGTCATCCGTGTTCTGTGATTTGTGTCCCTCAGAGAAACTGCAACCAGAAGCACAATAGAATGGATTACTCCTTTATAGAAGATGCTGTTTTGATGTTCTTTTTCTCACCCTCTAATTCACACAATTAGCAAGATAAATGGAAGACAAATGATTAAACAGATATTCAAGGGGAAGATGATATGTTGTTAATTGGTGATGGAGGAAAGCTAATATACAAGTAGAATCAGTATAAAGATTTTAAAAATAAAATCAACCACCTGACTATACTAGATTTATTTTCCATATGGTTTTACACTTTCAAGGAGTAGAGTAATAATTGTTAACAATGCCTATTGAGAGCCGATTACATGCTGGCACCAGGGCTAAAACAATGATACAAAACATTGTAATGATTAAGATCAAAGCCTTTGGTACTAGTTTTTCCGTATGTGAATCAGTTTCATTACTTACTAGCTGCCCTGGGCAAGTTATTTAATCTTTATTTTCCTCTTTTTCTCTCATGATTAAAAGAGGATAATATCACCTGGATTCAAAGGTCATTGTGGGCATTAAAGTAGTGTAAGAATTTAGCACTATGATTTGTGTAAAGAACTGTGCTTGGCATAGAAGGAGCTTTGGATATTAAAAACCATGCATTATCACTACCATTCTTTTGTAGTCTTAATGCTCCATGATAATTTAAGGTAATTATTTTATGGTCTAATTAGAGAAAAAAACAAATAGACACCAACAATACGTTGTCGTAGATAAAATTACGTGGCTAAACCATGTTGTAAGGAATCACAAAAGTGAGTTGTTTTTCCCCTAAATTTGGGAGTCAGAGAAAGTTTGCTTCATGGTGTGGAATCTATTAGAAGATTTGAAGGGTAAGCACAAATTAGCCCTGATGAATGTGAACAGTCTCCCAGATGGTGGCATCTACAGAGTAGCATACGCAGTCGTCTTGGTTTCTTTACTGGTTCGGTGCGGTGAGAGCCTGGAGTCTGTGTTGTCCAGCTATACAGGGGCACAAATTTACATGATAAAGGAAAGAAAGATATTCTGTAGTCTGCAAAAACCCGTGACTTACAACAGGCGCATCAATTCTTCACCTGTCCCTCAACTATTCACTTACAAGTGTACTATATACCAAGAATATCACTAGATTAGGAAACTCTCCCTAGCTTAGACATGATTTAAACACCACCAAGTATTTAAAAATAGGAATTCAAATCTCTTTCAAATCATCAGCTCTAGCTACTACAACCAAATACCATAGATAGCATGGCTTAAACAATAGGCGTTTATCTCTCCAGGTTCTGGAATCTAGAAAGTTTAAGACCAATATGACGATTAATTCCATTATTGGTGAAGAATCTCTTCTGTCTTACAGACAGCCGCATTCTCACTGTGTCCTCAAACAGCAGGAGAGGAGAGAGCTCTGATCTACCCCCTTTGTAGGGACACCAATCCCACCTTGGGGGATCTGTTCCTGTGACACCATTACACCTCGTTATCTACTAAATGTCTCACCTTCAAATATTGTCACCTTCAGGATAAGGTGTCAACATTTGAATTTGGGAATTTTCAGATGACACAAATATTCAGTCCATAACAAAGAGCATGGCCTTTTATATTTCTTCTTCATCGTTTTTCTTTCACACTTACTTCCCTCACACTTAGGTCCAGAAGACATAGTAATATTTAATTATCTAGAATTTCTGCAAGGCTGGGAATGGGGTGGGGTGGGAATGCATAGAAGCAAAAGAGATTACACAACAACAACAAAAAATGTTTAGAATTGAGAAGAAAAGAAAGTGAGTATAAAGGAGAGGAAAGAGACAACGCCATTCAAGGATGGTAGTGTGGGTTTACTCAATAGATGCTATTGCACCAATATAATAAGAATACACCAGAGTATGCATTTTTTGGTCACATAAATTCTGACTCAATTAAGTATGTGGCTTCCCCAGGGCAGTAAATTAGGGGAATCCTTTTTTTTTTTTTTTTTTTTAATGTATTAGATTTTCTTTTCTTTAGTTTATGGATAATGTTTTCTAATTGTTATTTTTGCATTGTTCTGGACCATTGACTCCATTAAAGCATAATTTTTCTGTGGCTCAATTTTATGAAAGTCATAGCTGTCTATATCAAAACACAACCTGATGTTCTAGGTCACAATATTACCTGCAATTCCTAAATCTGGGGAAGGGTGAATAGGTGGCCAAGAAGTGGCTAATGGGGGGAAGCTGGAACCGAATTGTACCTAGGAACCAAATTGTGCCTAGTAACTGTTCCCTAGTGGGAACACACACAGTAAGGAGTTCCTGGTCACCTTTAGCTGACCTAAAGCTCATTTCCAACTAATTAGCATAGCATGGGTTGGTAGCTTTCTTGAGGGATCCTGAGGAAGACACAGGCATAGAAAGGGAACTATATAACCAACCTGTATGTAACTTGTTGTGTAATCTTTTATTTAATCCAATCTGTCAGTCACCCCAAAGGCAGGAAGCAGCAACCAGTTCTTCCAGCAAAAAGGTGGGACAAACCAGTGAGCATATGAAAGGCAGCTCCTGCTCAATTTCATGTCTTTCTCTACATCCGGAGACTGACCTATTTCTCTCTCTCTGGAATGTATTTGCATTCTGCATTATTTTGTATAGCTTCCTTCTTCACTTTCACTTCATCTAACTTCGTGCTTTTCCCTATGATAAGCTGTTTGTGTGGGATTGCCCTATGTCTGCTATTCCACCGTCATCAGCCGGACTTGGTAATAGAACTCATTCTGACACTGAGAACCAGGGGACCGAGGAATGTCCAGCCAGACCTAACCCAGTTAGAAATCTGAAACTGCCTACATGGAAATCAGTAAATTAAAGTGAAAAATATCCATATGACAGTGTTCCAAATTGGTTAATGGACTTGCTATGTATACATATAAGTTTTTCAGGGAACTTACAAATTGCACGTTCATTATTCTTTGATTAAATCTTTGTAAAAGCACTTAACTAAATATTAATAATTTTTTTGACTCAATATTTGAAGTAAATCATTAAGACTTGTCTATTTCTTTTCTTCGACGTGCTAGATTTGGAATGAAGTCAGTAGCCCTTAGTCATCAGTTGTTTTAAAGAGAGTTTATTTCTAGTTGGTGGAACTATAAGCTGACAAAGTTGCCATTATACTTTGCCAGTATTGAAAGTGATACAAAGGGATTATGAGATTTATCTGAGGCCAGAGTGCTAGTCATTGACTAGTTGGCTGAAAATTACGTTTCAGATGCCTGATTCTTAACCCAATTGGCTGGGTAGCATCCCTCGAGAACATTGGTGCTAAAAGATTTAGGCTGTTTCAATTTACTCTTTTAATTAAAACATAGAACTGGAGAAAAAACAAATGAAAGAGATGAGAACAGGGCTTAAAATATCCGCTAGCTCACCCTCAGTATTTTTTTGTTACAATTCTGCAGAGAGCCTCCACCAATATATCTCTGAACAACTGCCACTTTTTCTTTTTCATTATGCAACATGCCATATTTACAGGCTCAGAATGGTCCTTCACATCCCATTTCCTCAACATAGCATCATTACAAGGAACACATAATTCCAAGCACTGACACCTAGACAATGCAATGCCTTGTGTCACTTCATTTTACTCCCTCGTTTGGAGTTAGAAACTGCAGATTAGAGAATTCATCAGCAACTCTAGCTGAGCTCACACTGTTCAGAAGCTGTTAAATATGGGCAGTGACTTAATAATAAAATTATAAAAACTTGTTTTAAGAGAATAGTGTTGATATGGGCAGGACAAAAGATTTGGTGGGTCTAAATGATTTATACCGATAAAAACTGATTATCCCCCACCTCCCCAAATAAGCAAAAGTACTAGAGAAACATTCAAAAGTATGAGAAAAACAAAATGAGATAATTATTTTAGTTTCATTTATGCATCCAATCATTGAACACAAACATGATCTATGATGATCTTTTAAGATGTATGAGGCATACATGACTCAGTCACAAAGAGCAGACAATGTCTAGGTACATACGTGTGTATAAAAATTAGATACTAATAAATGATGTCAGGAAGGAAGAGTCCAGGGTGCTAAGATTTGCTATTCAATGAGCTGATTATGTGACTTATGAAATTTTGATAAACTGTATGTTTCCAGTTATTTTTAACAATAATGAAAACAAACCCATATTTACAACAAAAAATGAATTTAAGTAATTAATTTTGGATGGAAATTCAGTTAAACATAATGGAAACAGGATAGCTTATTACCTTGTCAATTTGTTTGGTTACACATCTATCAGACTTAAAAGATTTAGATATGACCTTGCTTGTAATTAAGTGGGCAACTAACAGTAATATGACAATTTGCTAAGTCTTCACTGCTCTTGGCTAATGTATAATCTAAGACATAATCTAAGACAAGTTTACCACTAAGGTATGATTGGATCATAAATACCTACATTATTAATACAGGTATATTCTTATGTAGAGAGATGTATATACACTCTGAATGTAAGAAAACCTTATGTCAGGCTAGCATAGTGTTGGAAACACAGATTCTTAGCCAGATCAACTGTATCTGAATCGCAGCTCTGCCATTTAATCAGGCAGCATATTCTTGGAAAAGATACCTAACCTGTCTTTTATCAGTTAACTTATATATCGAAAATGGGAAAATAATGTTTATATTTCTCATATTTTTTGTAAAGACTAGTTTTGTTTTTTTTTTTTTAATTTGGTAGAGACAGAGTCTCACTTTATCACCCTCAGCAGAGTGTTGTGGTTTCACAGCTCACAGCAACCTCCAACTCTTGGACTTAGGCGATTCTCTTGCCTCAGTCTCCTGAGTAGCTGGGACTACAGGTGCCCGCCACAACACCGGCTATAAGACTAGCTGATTTGATACATATAGAACTGCCTGAAATGTGTATTTAAAAAGTGTTAGGTTCACATTTAATGTTCAGTACAAATATGACAAAAATTAGACTTACAGTGATAATAAATAAAGAATATTAAGAGAGAGTCAAATTTAGGCCATAAGATCAATAAATAAACCTGTAGACTATTAGTTTTGCATTCCTCACCTTTATACAGTAACTACATCAGCCCAATCTGGCTCAGAATTTATGCAACAGAGTTGTGAGTCACTTTTTAGTTGCCACAGACTCCCCACCAGGTTGAAGGGCATGTTACCTGAGCATGGCCATAGGAACCAAGTGTACAACCATGGGTGGAACTTAAGATTTTGAACAAAGGAGTGGCACAATGAATTAAGAAGTGGACAGTGAAAGGCAGGGTCCAGGATATAATAAGATTGAGCCCTGGCATCACCCCAGAGCAGGAACCACTCCGATCTCACCTTTTGGCATCACTTCATTGCCAGTTAGATCACACTTCCTTACACTATTCTTATAAATGCAGCCCAACTCTCTTATTTGGGGACACATGCTTTGGGAACTATTCCTAGTGCGTGCCTTATTTGTGCCAAGTATAAGAAACCCCTTATTATAACCAGCTTGGTTGTGTCTGTTGATTTGATGTCTGCCCGAGCAAACAACCCTCTCTACTGAGGAAGTAAGAATGCTTGTATCAGTTAATGTCTAATCTGAAGAGACGAAACTACACAGTCATTTGAAAAGGGGAGCTTCAGATAGTAAAATATAAATAAATGTTAATTACAATAGGGTTAGAGTGAGGACAGGTGGGATAGTAAGAAGTAAAGAGAACTGTAAATATAGAAAGAACAGCCACTAACCCACGGGGTTCAGGCAGAACGCCCAAGAGAGACCCCTGCCTCCACCAGGCTGACCATCCAGACCGAGCTGAAGGAGGCGAAGCTGTGGATCACTGAATGGCAGAGAAGTACCCGTGGTCCTCTAACTAATGTGGGTGCGTGCAGAAATCTATTGTCTGGGGCGCCAGGGAAAGCTGTTTCCTGGTGGATGCTGCTGGTTGTCACCATGCTAGGATCAGGGCACAGGTGTGACGCAGGCGCCAGAGGGAATCTCCTATAAAACTGTTTATGGTGGGGGAAGGTGCTTGGGAAGCAGCTGGCAGCTGGGTGCTCACAGCTGTAGAGGCAGGAGCTGGGAACTGGAGAAGCGGCAACACCGAGGAGCTGGAGAGACTGCCACCAACTCGCCATCAGGGGGCTCCGAGTGAGAGCAGACGCTGCCAGCTCTAGTGCTTCTGGCACTGGTCTGCCGTATGACAGACCTTGAACATCTTCTCATCGTTTTTTTGGCCATTGGTATATCTTCCTTTAAAAAGTTTCTGTTCCTGTCTTTTGCCCACTTTTGAATGGGGTCGTTTGGTTGTTGTTTTGCTTATTATTTTTTTTTTTTTTTTGAGTTCTCTGTAGATTCTGCTTACCAAACCTTTGTAAAATGCACAGCTTGCAAATCTTTTCTCCCGTTGCGTGGGTTGTCTATTTGTTCTTTGAGTGTGTCCTTGGCTGTGCAGAAGATTTTTAATGTGATCATGTCCTGTTCATTTATTTTTGTTGTTCCTGTGGTTGCCTTCATCGTCTTCTTCATCAATTCTTTACCAAGGCCATTATTGATAGAGTTCTTCCAACATTTTCTTCTAGGATTCTTATAGTTTCCTTCCTTAGATTTAAGTCCATTATTCACCATGAGTTAATTTTTGTGCATGGTACATCCTGTTTGGATCTTATAGCAGCATAATTCACAATCGCAAAGACGTGGAAATGTCACAAGTGCCAAACATTACATGAATAGATTGATAAAATATGGTATATGCATTCTATGGAGTACTACTCAGCCGCAAAAAGCAAAGGCAATCTAGTATCTGTTGTGACAACCTGCAAGAAACTGGAGACCATTATTCTAAATGAAATATAAAAGAAAGAAACACATGTAGCCGATATCAGGTTGGAACTAATTGATCAATAAGTCAGTGCGTATCTGTAAGTAAGTCTCCATGAAAATCCCTTGGGGTGAGGCAGAGGAGGGGATAGGTCTATTCACACCTGTTGGTGCCTGGGTGGGGGGAATATGTAACAACCTTGACTCAATTTGTGCAAACAACAAAGTACATAAGAAAACCTCAGGACCCGCTAATATTCTGAAATAAAAAAAACAAAGAACAGCCACTGAAGATACTTCAAAGTCTTGTAAAGGCCTGTTTCTATGTTTGAGTGGAACTGAGAAGAAAAACTCCTTCCTCCTGTGTCTCCTCAGCACTTCTCCAGACAAAGCGTCATGCCAGCTGGCACAGGATAAAACCTTTAAAGGGTCAAGTACCATTTTCCTAGAGCAGGGTGAACTTGGAGCTGAAAAGCAATAAATTGAAGCAGGTGCAATAATGCAAACACAATTCCACAAACTATGTGTTTATGAAAACTTAGTTCTGCTCTGTGTCTTAATTTATTGAACACATTTCATCCTAGTATAGATTCTAGAAATCCTCATGAATTGGAAAATTCACAAATATTATTTGCATTTATAATATTTAAGACAAATACTTCCGGGGCTCATTTCTTTAAGAACATATTGTACCTTGACAAGCATATCTACAATATTGATCCTTCTGTGCTCAGGAGTTCCACAAAGCCCACACTGCCAAACAAGTCACATTTACAGCGAGTCTTTATTGAGGAGCCAGCTGGCGACTACCTCAGACATGGGGTTTCTGAGAGCAGCCCTGAGTGCGTAAGGAGTCAGGTTTTTTTTTTTTTTTTATAATTTTATTGAATCATAATTCTGTACATTGGTGCAATCATAGGGCACAATTCATATACATTCAGAAATGTTTTGATCGTACTGTTACAGTTAGTCTTCATGGCATTTTCTTGATCACTATATAAAGACATTGATACTCTACATTTAAAGAGTTTCCCCAGTACCCTGCTAAGATGCACCGTAGGTGTGATCCCACCAATTGCCCTCCCTCCACCCATACTCCCCCCTCCCCTCCCCTCCCTTTCCCCTTTCCCTGTATTCCTATGCTAGAATTGGGTTTTAAACTTCATATTAAAGCTATAAATTAGCTTCATATTAGGGCTGACCTCAGTTTTTAAAACAAGTCCCTGTAATAGTGGACAGACCCAGCATTTTATACTGTTTCTGGGAGTACCCAAGTAAAACTGTCCAATTATTGGATTTTAACTATTTTTTTAATCTATTTTAAAATCAAAAGTCACATGTCAAAAATCATTGTTCAGTCTACATCATGTTGAAGTAAAATGGGATTTCTGAATCTCAAATCTGGATTGTAAAATTAATTGACCAAGTGGGGAAGAATTAGAGGACATACAATGTATGCTGTATTCAACAGAATTTAGGAAATGGTAATTTTTTTTGTCCCCCAAATGTAAGAATATTAGGACTGGGGTAGCCATAGAAAAGGAGAGCAGGAAGGACACAAGGTAGAGTCAACTGTTGGTACAATACCCAGCTCTAGGTTTGTTGGGATGGGGATGCCGGTGGTGTTGAGCTTCAGCTACAAACCCTGATGGAAACTCACATGTGTCTTGGAAAGACTCACAGCCTTGATAGTCCCCGAGCGGCCCTCAGGCTGTGTCCTGATGCCACTGCCAGCTCAGGGGGAAGTCCTGCCTCAAGCAGGAGTCTAGCGTCTGAGTAACTGAAGGGTTAGTGAAGTTCTCACATGAATGGACCTTAGGCCATTTCACACATTCCTAGTTACCTGGGAGGGTATAGGTGAGCATCCAAAATTGATTATTCCTACATCTTTTATGTGGAGATGATTTGAAAGAGAATGGTCATTCAGAGAGAACTTCTATAAAAGTACACTATTTTGCTGTGTATAGAATGGGCTTGGGAGGCTCCTCTGCATTCTACTTCTTTCTTGCTCCTCACTTTTAATAGTGCAGAGGTGACTATTGATCTAAAAAAGGATGGCAATTATGATACCTGACAAATGTTTTATGGCATTAGTTAAGGCCCGTAGATCAAATTAGAAGCAACTTAATGATTCCAAGTAGGAATTGTTTTAAAACATCAAAGTAGAATGAAAAATAAAAACTCGCACCTAGGGTAGTCAGGGACACCGATAGCAGACAAAAGAGAATCCTTGGTGGTTTGTCATTAGTCAGAGTCCATCTGCCACTGGAGCGATGGGTTGCTTACCTAATGGTCCTCAGAACACTGCCTGCTGCTTTAGCTGGTGCAGCTTTTCACCAGCTAAAGGATCCTCTATTCCTCAGCTTTGTCCAAGTTTTTTTTAAATAATTTTATTAAATCATAATTGTGTACATTGGTGCAATCATAGGGCAGAATGTGCTTCATGTACAATCAGAAATATTTTGATCGCACTGTTAGAGATAGGCTTCATGGCATTTTCTTGATCACTATATAAAGACATTGATACTCTACATTTAATAAGTTTCACCAGTACCCTGCTAAGATGCACCGTAGGTGTAATCCCACTAATAGCCCTCCCTCCACCAATCCTCCCCCCTCCCCTCCCCTCCCTTTCCCTTTTTCCTGTATTCTTGTGCTATAATTGGGTTTTAACCTTCATATGAAAGCTATAAATTAGCTTCACATTAGGGTTGAGTACATTGGATACTTTTTCTTCCATTCTTGAGATACTTTGCTAAGAAGAATATGTTCCAGCTCCATCCATGTAAACACAAAAAGGTAATGTCTCCATCTTTCTTTAAGGTTGCATAGTATTCCATGGTATACATGTACCACAATTTATTAATCTATTTGTGGGTCGATGGGCATTTGGGCTTCTTCCACAACTTAGCAATTATGAATTGGGCTGCAGTAAACATTCTGGTACAAATATCTCTATTATGATGTGATTTTTGGTCTTCAGGATATATACCCAGTAAAGGAATTATAGGATCGAATGGCAGAACTATTTTTAGATCTCTGAGTAGTCTCCAAATATCTTTCCAAAAGGAATGTATTAGTTTGCATTCCCGCCAGCAGTGTAGAAGTGTTCCCCTTTCTCCACATCCACGCCATCATCTCTGGTTTTGGAATTTTGTTATGTGGGCTAATCTTATTGGAGTTAGATGACATCTCAAAGTAGTTTTGATTTGCATTTCTCTAATCATTAAGGATGATGAGCATTTTTTCATATGTCTGTAGGCCATGCGCCTGTCTTCTTTAGAGAAGTTTCTCTTCAAGTCCTTTCCCCACCCTGAGATGGGATCACTTGCCCTTTTTTTTGCCAATACACTTGAGTTCTCTGTGTACTCTGGTTATTAAACCTTTGTCTGAGGCATAACCTGCAAATATTTCCTCCCATTCTGTGGGCTGTCTGCCTACTATACTTACTGTGTTCTTAGCAGTTTAGAAGCTTTTTAGTTTGATCAAATCCCAGTAGTGCATTTTTGATACTGCTTCAATTGCCTGGGGAGTCCTCCTCATAAAAAATTCACCCAGGCCAATTCCCTCGAGAGTTTTCCCTGCACTTTCTTCTAATATTTTTATAGTTTCATGTCTTAAGTTTAAATGTTTGATCCAGTGAGAGTCTATCTT
>CAUYON010161662.1:0-14168 GCA_963573935.1 Arctocebus calabarensis | reverse complement strand
AGTGATCAAGGAAATGCCATGAAGGATATCTGTAACAGTATGATCAAAATATTTCTGAATGTATATGAATCGTGCCCTGTGATTGCACCAATGTACATAATTATGATTCAATAAAATTATTAAAAAAAAAAAAGAGAGAGGTAGGAAGGGATGAGGATTTGGAGATTGGTGTTTTAGGTGGGATGATGTGGGCAGGTCCCACTGAGAAGATGATATTTGAGCAAAGATTTAAGGGAAGTGAGGAAAGAAATCAAATGGACATCTTTGGAAGGAGTGTTCCAGCCAGAGGAACAGCAGATATAAAGGCTGGGAGGGAGGAGTGTGCTTGCTGTTCAAGGAAGAACAAGGAACGCCGGTGGGGCTGAAGGAGGGGTAGAGAAGAGGGAATGAGATCACAGAGGGAGAAAGTGCTGGGCTCCCACTCCTGGAGACATGCAAAGACTTTGGATGTTGAGAAATGTTGAGAAGAGGAGGGATATGATATGATTAGGTTTTTGAAGATTGCTGATTGCTTTCTGTGTGGAAAATAGACTTTAGAGGGCAATGATGTAAGCAAGGAGTTAAGGTGAGAGGCTATGGTAATAATCCAAGTGAAGTATGGAGGTGGCTTAGACCTGGCTTATGGTGGCAGCAGTGGGGAAGCACAAGGGGATCACAGTCTATACTAACCTCTAAAGTAGAGCCACTGGATTTTCAGAGAGAATGGATATAGAATGTGAGGGAAAGAAGAAAAGAGTGAATGATGACTTCACTAAGTTTCTCAGTCTGAATTGCCATGCCAGATAGTTTATGCTAACAATGTGATTAAGGGTGAAGGCCTGTTTTTGTTAGCCTGAGCTCTGGGTCACATTGCGTCAGTTTGGCCTCTGAGGGAGTGAGGGCTAGAGATAATACTTCACACTTGTTGTCACACATATTACTGATTGTGATTTATCTTAGACTCCAAAATGTTTACCTGGTGCTTCTGAATGAATCACTCAATGATCTAATGTAATTAACACATACATTGTGCTTTGTGATTCATGAAATTTCATTTAATTATTAAGACACTACACGAACTATGAATAAATATTCCCATTCTATAGATGTCAAAGCATGCCAGGGGTCAAGATCTAAGTCTGTGGAATTTTGCAAACATGATTTGTTCAATCCTATGTCTTAATTTTCATGTGAGACCTCTCTGTGCTGTAATCCCAGTATCTTTAGAATGCTTTTGGCTGTAAGGAATAGAAACAAGACTCAGACTAAACTAAACAGTAAAGAAAGTCCTTATGTTACAGAAGTACAAGTACAGAGACAGGGATATAATATTGTCCTCCTGAAATTCATATGTTAAAATCTTCGCTATGTAGTTGAGGGTATTAGAGGTAGTCATGGTAGCAGAGATCTCAAGAATGGGATTAGCGCCTGTACAAAATCTGACTAAGAGAGACCCCTGACCTTGTGGGTATTCAGGCAGGAGGTGGTATCTATGAACCAGAAAGCAGGCCCTCACCAGGCAGCAAATCTGATCGTACCTTGATCTTGGAGTTTCTAGCACCCAGAACAGTGATAAATAAATGTCTGATGTTTATAATCCATCCAGACTATGGTGTTTTGTTATAGAAGCTTGAAGAGACTAAGGCAGTGAGGGTATGATCAGAGCTCAAAGCCATCACTAAAAACACAGGTT
The DNA here is from genome assembly GCA_963573935.1 of Arctocebus calabarensis. Lineage (NCBI taxonomy): Eukaryota > Metazoa > Chordata > Mammalia > Primates > Lorisidae > Arctocebus > Arctocebus calabarensis. Next base: position 12,496 of record CAUYON010161662.1, on the reverse strand, counting down.
CTTTCTGCCCCTCAAATGTGGTCCTTAGAATTAGCTCCTTGGCTCGATGCCATAGTTCAGTGGCTAGGACACTGGCCATATACACTGGGGCTGGCAGGTTTGAACCCAGCCTGGGTCTGCTAAAACAACAATGATAATTATAAAAAAAAAAATACCTGGGCATTGTGGTGGACTCCTGTAGTCCCAGCTACTTAGGAGGCTGAGGCAAGTGAATCACTTAAGCTCAAGAGTTTGAGGTTATTGTGACATGATGGGCAACATAGTGAGATTCTGTCTCAAAAAAAAAGAAAAAATGCAAAAAAGCTCCCTTGTAAAGGTGTTTGTCTTTGTGATTGCAGGGTGCCTGCCAGGGGTGATCTAAGCTTCATCTTTTCTTGTTCAAGTAAGGGAGAAACTTATCCTCCCAGTGTGGGGTGAAAGTCCTTCCCTTCAGTCTGACTGGAGCAGCACACCAGCCCAGGAGCCATGACTGCCACAAGGTAAACATTACAATCCGATTGGATCGCATTCACCAGAGCCTACCCTGAGGAGTCTGGGGGTAGAATCACCACCCTCTGACTTGAGTATGGGAACGGCTAAAGCCAAGGTCCTAAAAAGCATGCCAGGAACATTCTGTAAGTGACAGAGCCCAATGTAGCTGGCAAGAAATGAATTAGGCGATGAAGCTAGACAGAGGCAGGGTTCGGGTCGTGTAGGTAGGATATTATCATTGAATGAAATGGGGAGCTATTGCAGAGTCTTGAGCAGAAAAATGGCATCATTCATTGTATACTGGAGAAAGACCCCTCTGACTGCAGTGATCAAAACAGACTATTAGGGAGCAAGGGTAAATAGCAGAAAGACCCATAGGAAGCTAAGACGGTTATCCAGGCAGGAGGTACTGGGCTCTCTCAGAAGGGTAGACATAGTGGAGATCATAAGAAATGATTGGATTCTGGATGTATTTTGAACCTACACCTGTAGACTATGAAAGAAAGGAGGGTGAAGAGTGCCTCTAACATAAAGATGAAATTGCCTTAACCTGGGATGGACAAGACTTAGTGAGCACACGTTTTGTGGATCCAGCAGAGGTTGAGTTTGTTTAGGCATGTTGAATTTGAGGTGTCTTTCAGGTACCAGAGTAGAAACAGAATGGGCAGTCTGTCTGTTGTATGGAGGAGTTAAGGAGAGTTATCAATGGGAAAGGTGTCTACTTAGCTATATCATTTAAATCCAGAAGACTAGAGAAAATCCCCAAGGGAGACAGAGCAGATGAGGAAGAGGACCAAGGGCTGAGTCATGTGGAACTCGGAGTGTTTCTGGTTAGGGAGAAGATGAGAAGCAGATTCAATGTGGCTAGTCTCCTAGGAGGGACCAGGAGAATGTGGTGTGCTGGATGGCAGGAGCAGAAGGGACACTGTGGATGAGGGTGAGACGAATGTGCCACATACTACCATCTGGCAGGCTTTGGTGACCTCAACAAGCTGAGTAGAGGAGTCAGTGGCCTGATTAAAATGGTTTATTATTATTATTAATATTTGGCTTATACCAAACAACCTTTCTTAATGTCGTTCATTGCTTATAGTGCTGTACCTCAAAATAATGAGGGAGGATAACTCTAATCATCATTTTCCCCCTTTTGTTGGAATAATTTTCTATTGGTGACAAAGCCTTTGTATATTGTGGTCAATACAGTCTTTCTTTGATTTTCAAAACAAGAACAAAAAAGGTAGATATGAAAGGTCATTAATACTGAGGGCTAACATATATTGAGAACTTTGATGAACATGTGAACTATTTTCCATTTGGTACTCATAACCTATGAAATAGATGCAAGTATTCTCAACATCTAAAGATGGTGGCGCTGGGATTAGAGAGGTTATGTTCCCTACCAATTTTCCCTGGGATTAGAGAGGTTATGTTCACAGGTACAGATGGTAAGTTGGCAAGATTGCAATTTGAACCAGGTCTGTCTTATTTATATAATTAGTTCTCCTGATATTACAAGTTACTGCTTGAATTACCAAAATTCAGTTTATGTAAAATATATGGTGCCTAATATGATTTTAAGTGCTACAAAAATGCTTGTTGGATTTTATCAACCTGAGTTATATTATTGTATATACTGAGATCCTCCAAGCCACGCCTGGCTTTTGGTATCCTCTGGCCAGCTACCCATTTTTCCAACTCGTTTTTTTTTTTTTTTTTTTCCTCCTCTTCTCTCTGCTACACTAGGCAGACACAATTTCAGGTTGCCAGGTTTAAAAGCAATTATACCTCTAGAGAATCTTGTTGCCTCTGATTTCTAAGTGCTGGTTGTTTATAGAATTACTGCTCAGATCCCTTTAGTTCAAAATGAACATGCCAATGAAACTGAAATGAGAATCTGCACTTCTAAATTGGATTATCAGCTTCCCTAGTGTATCAGTTCGCACCATTCCTCCCTCAGCAAAGTTGCCAGTGATTCTCAGCAGTTTAGTTGTACAGCTTATGTTGGATGGTTAGGACGAGGTGCATATAGTTAACTTATTAGTTATGCTGTGTCTTGGGGATGACTGTTGCCACAGTAACAGACCAACAGACTTTCCCTACCTGTTTAAATTGCTTCTACATTTTTTTTTTAAACTGTGTTGAGAGCAGAGTAAGGTCCAACTATCAGTTCTAAATCAGTATGCTTCAAGGCAGAAGTAAAAGAAAAACAAACAAACAAACAATAAATAATCCCTGCTCTTAAAACTTGCTTGCTTTCTGCTTGGAAAACATTTTTCTGCCTTTCTTGGTGAAATGGAATTGAAATCAATCTGGCTATTTTGGTGTAATAGCAATTCATACAGGATGTTTCCACTGCTAACTATTTTTGTTTGGTACTAGGGTAATTGACTAATGTCAACAGCACTGGCGGATAGATTGGTGTTTATCTGTTAACTGCTGCTGCTGAGCGGTGCAGAGGAGGTGACACAATGCAATGTTTTCATGAACTTGATGAAAAGAGTGGGTGGCTGGTTTAATTTCCTCCTGAACAGAGTATTAGAAGAATTGACAGACTTGCTGAAACACAGTATAACTTTCAAGTAACTCAGGCTTGAGTCTAATTTTAGTCAATCACGTTTTAATTTTTAAAACAGGATTTGACCAAAATATTTGTGAAGGAAACGTTGTTAAAATACTGTCCCAACAAAGTACTAAAGACTTACAATTAGATATTAAGAAAAAAAAATGCCATGACATTCCCCGGAGTAAAGAGCGGAAAACAATTAATTATGGTAAGAAAGGACAGCCTGCTGTCAAAGTCAAGGAAACCAAACATGGAGACAGGTATGTGACCGACCCCGGAGGGAGACTGCTAGACTGCTGGACTACTGGGAGGATAAAAGGAAGGTTGGTGATGCCATCTTTGCCAGCCTCTTGATTGGTACCTATTCTCTAAGGAGCAATTTGCCATCTCTGGCAAGGAAAATAAAAATATGGCAACATATTGGCAGCTACTAATGAGAAGCAAAGGGCCAAATGGGAAAATGGATTACATTAATATTTACTTAACTGGGTTTGGACAATTTTTAAACAATGCTGTGTACCAAATGCCACTCAGCCTCTCAAATAGAGTAGAGAGTGTTTTCATTTCTTAAGAGAGTCTTTAAAACAGTACCTAAAGTTAAGGGATCAAGGTTCAAAGGTGTACTCAGAATGAGCCGTGACTCCCTCAGCCCTGCTTGCTGGCCTGTCACCACCTACACGCCGGAGGAAGCCCTGGGCTACACCGTGGCTACACCTGAGAATTGCCTAGTAGCTTTTGAAAATCTTGAAGCCCAATCTATATACCAGATCAGTTCATCAGAGACTCCAGCATTCTCATTTTATTAAATGCCCCAGGTGATTCTCATGTGCACCCAAGGTTTTAGAACCCCCAGTCTTGGGAATTATTAACTCCTAGATGCCCAGAAGGAGGAGGGGGGCTCTTCACTGTGCAGAGAATTCACAAATTACAGGGAGAAAATTTATTTTATGATGGAGGCACCAAGAAGAAAATACTACCCATGATGATTATGTACAGCTTTTATGATCAAGAAAAATATTGTTTAATGGAAATAAATGCTGGGTGTAAGAGATAATTCTAGCAAGATATTATTGATTAGTAGCAAACTTTGTGCAAGTGGTGGGGTAGATATTTTTATGTGATACATCTTCAATCTTCATAGCTATCATAGGAAGTGGCTGGATTTATCCAGTTGACAGATGAAGAAATAGAGTCTCTAGGAAACATGAGGAAGATTGCACAGCTGGTAGAGCTAGACCACACTTGCAGCCAACAGGTTCCAGCACCATTTACATCATATTTGCTGCTCTTTCCCCACTTGAACTTGACAAATGCTTCATAGCCATTGGCTTCCTCTATTCAGTCCCCTCTTGGAGTTATAAACAAAGTTGCCATTCTGTATTCTTCATATCGCCAGCACTCCCTGGATTACAAACAGGATAGGCTTGATAGGTTTGTTCTTAAGTTGAATTTATATGCAAGTTGGAACAGGTATATTTAACTATTACCTGTAATAGCCTCCATTCATAAGTGCGAGTTGTACCTAAGTCAGATGTTTGTAACTCAGAGGCTGCCTGTATTTGAAATTGCCTCTATTTTCTCCCTTTTTAAATCCATCTTCCTTCTAATTTATTTTCCACTTATCCCATTCTTGCTTTTTCCACTTTCCTCTCTAAGGCCAATATTAGCATGTTTAAATTGTTCATTGCAAAACCTGTTTTCTGTTGCAATGAATATCTCATTACAGATTTGTATACATTTGACTCACAGAATCTATTCCATTAAACAGATGGAGAAAGTGAGGTAAAGCAATCTCATTGTTTTTCTAAGGTTTGAAATACTTTGCCCAATGTAAGATTTGACCATACATTGTCCTTACTATAGAAATTTTCTTTTGCCAAAAATCTCCTCCCTATAGATGAGGAAGCTGAAAGAAAGTGAAAGAAAAAAACAAAACCCTGCTGTTGGTTTCTATAGTAGGTGATTTGCCTGTTATTCACCTTTGTCTGGGGAAGCTCCTTGGATACAAAGGGTATGACCTAAGTGGTGATTGAAGAATGTTGTGAAATGGTGGTGGATGCTTGTGTGAGTTATTTCTGAGTCATGAGAAATAACGCCTTCCTTTGCAAATGGATGATTAGCTGCCATTAAGATTCCTGTCTCCAACATACTGCAGGAAAAAACTTATTAACAATAGACCATATCTATTTATATAGCACTGTGGCAAATATAATTGGTGACTTTCTTATTTTTTCATGTTCCTCCTCCCACTGACTTATTTGCGAGCATTACATAGTAATAAAAAAGATAGGCTGTAATGAACTACTGCTAGGCAGAACATTTTCCCAATGTTGCTAAGTTTCTTTTCTTCCCCACAAAATTGTGCCTTTCTTTTCCCCCATAATCATTAGTCTGTGTTTAGATGATAAAAACAGAATTAGAAAGTTGGATATCCTTAATTAATACATGTTTACTATGCCAAATGGTTTCTTGCTAATGAAAATAATGGCAGGAAGCAGCTTAAGAGGGGGGGCTTCAATTTTGAGCCTCTCAATTAGCAAAGCCACATTAGTTACTTACTGTAAGTGATTTTAATAAGTGGTATCTTAAATAGTTATGGAACACTGCACAGAATTTATTTGAATGAGATTTCCCAGGATAGTCAAAGCATTTACTGTGTTTTTTATTTTTCCTTTTGTTTTCTTGATACGATTAAAAGATGGGAACAAAATTGTAACCTTTTCTGAAACAATAATTATACTAGCTGCAAATCTGAAAAGCCAAACCAAACGTACCGTGCAACTTGTCCAAGATGGCCGTCCTCATTAACATTCCTAAAAAAAAAAGGCTGGTGTTAGTTGTCACTTTGGGACGTTAGTTTATTCATAGTTTCTACATTGAAAAAAGTCCAAACATTTTTGATGACAATCAGAGGTAATGTATGACTTGAGTCAAGGATGGTAGGTTTGTATCTGTTTCTAGAAATCATTAAGCCTCATCTTCCCACTTCTATATAACCCCGTGTTGTGCTGGAGCCATAGAGTTTTCTTCCTGCTACTCTTTATTTGTGGTATTTATGTGTTTTATCGATTATGTGACATAATAAAACATAGCGAGTTGGGAGCCATATGTGCTATATATTTTGTTCAACAGCGATGCAGAATGTTAGGGCTCTGCTCTCCACTTGAAACATCTTGCTGGGATATAAATAGATTTATAATGACTGCTAGGCTCGGTGCCTGCAAAATATCCTGGTAGGTAGCTCATTATAGAGCTAACATCATTAATAAAATAGCTGCAAAATTTCACAAGTACAGGAATATCTTTTACATGAGGAGCTGTAAGGAAAATACCTAGCATATGCATAATTTGAGACTCATTTTAAAGCTATAATTTATCATCATTATCTACATATTATAATGGCAAAACAAGTTTAATTGCTTTTGACTGGACTGGCATCACGATGAGGAGAAAAGTTAGGAGCAGATGGCCTCACTGTCAAAACTGTAGTCTCTTAGCCCAAAATAAAGTAACAGACTGAGCCGGGCATGTTTCTGGTTTGTAGCAATATCTTATCTTGCTAAGTATGAATTAGCATTTTCTGGTATTATAATTATCTAGTGGAAATAGTAATTATTTACAGAAGACCAAAATAGCTGTGAAATTCAACTTTAGCAGGTTTAAATTGTCTAACATTTTTAGATTAACAGCACTATTTACATTTAGTACAATATAGTGGCTTTAAAAAAATAGTTCCATTTTAGCTTTACAATATAAAAGTTGTGAGCAGGTACACCTTTTAGAATATACTTGTTTTGGTATTGCATAATGTTCATTCTTCCACTCCCCCTACAATCCATTCATTTAATACTGTCAGTGGCAAAAACTATTTTATTTGGAATACCCTGCCCGTATATGAACAAATAATTTATTCCACAGCCGTTAAAGATGCACAGCTTTTATATCTCACTGTTCAAAATTTCGTTCTTGCTGTATCAGTGCCACTATGGTCTGTTCTTCTATATAAACACAATACAGATGGATGAATGTGATTTGTTAAAAAATAATGAAATAAAATAAATCACACCTCACCCATTCCTGGAGTTCCTCGGCAAATCAAAGAATTTAAGATTCAACTATAGAACTGCAAACCTTAAGGCTGCCTCTTTGTCTTTGAAGACTTTGGTAGCCCAAGAAGAACGCAATTATCAGGCGGTAGATTACACTGTTGTCTGGTCAATGCAAGTAAATTAACTGCTTCAGCTGATAGAAGAGAAATGCCAGCTACAGCGACTTAAGTGACGGTGACATGCTGTCTGCAAAATAATGTGAATTTGAAAGTGCAGTTTAACCCCAAAGTAAAGGGAAGGGGAAAAAAAAAAAGAATGAAGCAATCTGGCAGACTAAAATAATGTGCGACAGAGAAATTATTCAGAAATGGAACTGGTTATAGAGATACAGATTTATTATTTGGTTGCTGTCATGATAAATTTGCCTCAGCTATGCCCATACATGTTACAGTGTTCATGTCTAAGATGAGTGGAGATGTTGCAAGAGGCTTTGCACAACTGAAAATTCATCCTGAAAATATAAATGGGTAAATGCTCTTTCTTAAGAGTTTTTATATGTATGTATGTATATCTAATCTCTTCCTTTAAATCGACATATATATGTGTGTGTATATATACATGTATATGTTAATCACACATCTGCTTACACTTATATTTGTAGTTTAAAAGAAAATGTTCTGTTAATGAATTGAGATGTTCACATACCATAAGAGATTTGAGACTGTAAAGTGAATTTATTATTACCTATTGACATACGTGGTTTACACAACTGTTCCAATGGCTGGCTATAAAAAAGATATTCTGATTACATGCCAAATAGCGACTTTTAGTGCTAAACATTACAAGACTCAATGTTATTAATAAGTATATTGTTCATTGAATCTTATCACACATTTAAAGCTAGATAATTCAGTTTGATGTTTGCCACATTTCCTTTTCCTTTTTGTTTTCATGTGAACCAATTTTTGCTATCACGTGAGATATTCATTGTGAAGTAGGAGCTAGCCAAATATTAGAAAAAACAGATCTGGAGGACATGCAAGTACTTTTGGCACAGGATAGAAATTTCATTTCTCTAGTTGGGACTTTCAAAACCTCTTAAAGCTTGGAAAGCTACTTTCTTTTGGGGGGTGTTTTTTGGGGAGACTCACAGTTTGTTTGGTTGAGTTTCATACTAGTTATACTACAAACCTCTTTGTACTGATTGGTTTTCTCCAAGAAATACTAATGCTGATGGCTATGGTTTGGGTAGGCCCAACAGTAGCAAGCTAGTCTTTACTCTTCAAAGTTCTCTGTTGAAAGCTTATTGTCACTTGATAGCTGAGTTTTTCTCTTTTTTTTTTGAGACAGAGCCTCAAGCTGTCACCCTGGATAGAGTGCTGTAACATCACAGCTCACAGCAACTCCCAACTCCTGGGCTCAAGCGAGTCTCCTGCCTCTGCCTCCCAAGTAGATGGGACTGCAGGTGCCCGTGACAACGCCCGGCCATTTTTTGGTTGCAGCCGTCATTGTTGTTTGGCGGGCCCTGGCTGGATTCGAACCCGCCAGCTCAGGTGTACGTGGCTGGCGCCTTAGCCCGTTGAGCCATAGGCTGAGCCTCTTCTCATTTTTAATACGAGAAATCCTTCTAGGGATGTCTGAGGCTTCTCTGGCTCCACTGTCTCATCTCCTCATCTCTTCTTTCCAAGTAAAGAGTCTCCTAACTCCTGTTTCCCAGTCCACTTCTTTTTTTTTTAATTTTTTTTTTTAAGAGCCAGGGGTCTCACTCTATTGCTAAGTTTGGCCTCAAACCCCTCCTACTGCAGGCTGTGGAGTTGCTGGGACTGTGGACTCACACCACCATGCCTGGGTCTCAATCCACTTCCCTGTCTCTGACACTGATTCATTTTCTCCACCAAAAACATTGTACTTTTTATCAAAGATAATGACAAAATACATTTTATATGTGCAGGAACACCTGCTTCTGATCACCAGGACATTCAAACAGTATTTTATGATGCAAAATACGTGGTGTTGATGTCACTTTTGTCATTATCCTTATCATTCTTCACCCTTATCGCACAAATAAACTGACACCCTATAATGTGGAAGGCTATGTTTATGCGAATGCTCACATTTGATACAGCAGCTAAGTCAAGTAGATACTTCTATAACCACCACATTACAGACAAGGAAACCAAAGATTAAAGGGTTGAAGAACCCATGGCCACACAATTAACAGGGTGACTTGAGGTGGCAACCCAGATGTCTTGGATTCGAGTCTATACCTTTAACCACTAAGATTTGCTGTTTCCTGGGAATTTCAGAAGTTAGATTCTTTCTAGTCAAATATAATCATGTATGGTTAGTCCATATACGTCCTTCAGTGTTATCTGCTTTCTGGACCTACACTCTTATTTTTTTCCCTTCATTTGTAAAATACTATGCATCTACCTCTTTACTTAGATTTGGTATTTACAAATTTTTAAATGGCTTTCTCCCCAATAGTATCTTTTATATTTAAACTCAATCGTGCCCTGTGATTGCACCAATGTACATAATTATGATTCAATAAAATTATTAAAAAAAAATATAGAGTTGGTTAAAGTCCTTGAAATGACTACTGTTTGAAAGCTTGTTGAAAAAAATAGATATTAAAAGTAAGATCAATGAAAAGGAAGAATAGGCTCGGCGCCTGTGGCTCAAGCGGCTAAGACGCCAGCCACATACACATGAGCTGGAGGGTTCAAATCCAGCCTGGACCCTCCAAACAACAATGACAGCTGCAACCAAAACATAGCCAGGCATTGTGGCAGGCACCTGTAGTCACAGCTATTTGGGAGGCAGAGGCAGGAGAATTGCTTGAGCCCAGAAGTTGGAGGTTGTTGTGAGCTATGATGCCACAGCACTCTACCTAGGGAGACAGCTTGGGGCTCTGTCTCAAAAAAAAAAACAACCCAAAAACAAAAATAAGGAAGAAGAATAGTAACACCCTTCTGTTTTAGTAAAGTGGGATTGTTTTGTGTTTTGAACAAATTAGAAAAAACAATCAAATTAATGTAAAGTAGAAGCTGTTAGTTAAGGGCAAGGGGAGAAAGGTTTTTACTATGATCAAATCTTTTTCATCTAATTCCTGGGTGATGATTTGTAATGTTCTCTAGAACAATACAGAGAGAACATTTGGAACTATGCTGTTGGAAATGCACATTTTACTACTGTAATGTATAATTATAGCCTACTATAGCAGCTTACATTATCCTTTAAATATTTATCCCATTGAATAATTGGATTTAGGAGATTTGAATTCATTTGGTGAATATGCTATTACTTTTTCATATATCTTGATAGTACACCAATCATTCACTTGTCTAGCGTCAAGTTAATGTAACTGAATCGTAGGCCAGTTTACAGCCAAATTATTCATCTTTTTGGATCCTGTTGAAGATTTACATCTAAAATAAAATACTCATTACAAACTGGGAAAATTCAGTTTCTGACTTCTGGTGGCTAAAAATTAATTTGACTGTAGCCTTCTATTTTACTTTCCTTTATAGTTGAAAGTAATGGTTAAAAATAAATGAAGACAATATTCCATCAAAACCATTCCAAAGCTCAAAGAGGTTTGGAGGCTGTTACCATGGTGCCCACTTTGCCGGCTCACCAGCCGAGTTTGACATAGGCGTCTCGACAAATGGGCCTAACTTTTGTTTTCTATGTGAACTGTAGGACTCCAAAGGCCTGTGTTGACAGGTAATGAGGTTTAATGCACAAGGTGGAGGGAGGGAAGGAGAGGAAATATCCATATTCATTGCTTAATCAAATAAAATTCTTTCAGAGGATTCTGGGAATTCTCCCCAGTTGCTCCCAGAGCTTCTCTTTGATAGCGGTAAACAAATTACCTTCCCAATAACTTCTTAATCAGGGAAAAGAAGCGCTGTTCTCTACTTGATCTTTCCCTTTGGGTGGTCCCAGCCAGACAGCAGCAGTCTTCCTCCTGATAGCTTGGCTTCTGAAAAGCCATCTAGCATTCTGCTGACAGCTGTAGACCCCTTTTTTGTTAGGATAACAAACATCCTACGTGGAGGACAGCATCGAGCCAGCTTGCAGTATGCCCAATTAGAGAAGCTAAAATCTCATTTGTTTCACCATGGGAGACCCCTGAAAGCACACCGTTTTGGCCTCATTACAGTATTTTTAACTTTACAAAAACAATTTCATTATGGAAATTAAAGAAGCTCATTTGGCCTTAGCATGTATGCTGAAGTTAATAAATTCCAGAAGTATTTCAACTACCGCAGCACGAAGTTTGGTTCTCACTTAATCACAGCCAATATGTAAGTTGCTTTTTCAAAAATCTGGTGGGTCCAGAGGAAACTGTCATTTTCATTTGCTGTTTGCTATGCTTTGATTAAAAAGCAAACAAACCTGCAAGAAAAATTTGAACTTCTACTGTGTCGGGATTGAATGAATTCAGTAAATCGGTGTCTTTGTGGGTATTTCAATCACCTGACTACATAAACTCGGCATGCTCTGTCTATGTGTAACTTCTTGGAAGATAACCACAACCCCAAGAATAAAAATGAAATAACATCTTCTACTCAGTGTTCGTGGAATTGATATTCAATGTTTAAAAAAAGTGGTAAAAATGTCCATAGTTACTTTAAGAAGGGGGAAATTTTCCTATTTTGTAAGTATAGTCATGCATTGCTTCACAATAGCAATATTTCATGAGAAATGTGTCCTTAGATGATTTCCTTGCTGCGTAGACACCATACAGTGTACTTTGACAAATCTGGGTCCTACAGGCTCCTATACACCTAGGCTATATGACATGCTACTTTTACATTATAATTTTACAGGACCACTGTTACACATATGGTCTGTGGTTAACAAAAGTGTCATTACATGGCACATGAATATAGTTGATGATGTCATACTAACAAGAGAAAAGAATACAACAAGTAATCAAATGGTGATGGAGAGTGTTGAATCTCAAACTCCAGATGGATTTCTATCAGCTAGTATCTCTGTTTGCTTGAATATGGATATTCTGTGCTGGTCCTCAGCTGCTCTCACAGGGGACCCTGTGCTGGGCTACAGGGAAGGCAATCAGTGCTTTTTTTTTTTTTTTCTTTCTCCCTTCCCCAACCCCCACTGTGTCATAATTGTCATTAATTGTCCTCATATCAAAATTGAGTACATAGGATTCATGCGTCTCCATTCTTATGATGCTTTACTAAGAATAATGTGTCCCACTTCCATCCAAGTTAATACAACGGCTGTAAAGTCTCCATTTTTTTTTTTTTTTTTTTTGCAGTTTTTGGCCAGGGCTGGGTTTGAACCCACCACCTCTGGTATATGGGGCCGGCGCCCTAGTCCTTTGAGCCACAGGCGCCGCCCAAAGTCTCCATTTTTTAAAATGGCTGAATAGTAG
>CAUYON010161660.1:0-25264 GCA_963573935.1 Arctocebus calabarensis | reverse complement strand
TGGCCGGGCGTTGTGGTGGGCACCTGTAGTCCCAGCTACTTGGGAGGCGGAGGCAGGAGACTAGCTTGAGCCCAGGAATTGGAGGTTGCTGTGAGCTGTGATGCCACAGCACTCTATCCAGGGTGACAGCTTGAGGCTCTGTCTCAAAAAAAAAAAAAAAAGACTATAGCTCAGAAGTAAGGGAAGAAGAGGGGATAAGGAAAGGGGGGGGGATGGGGGGAGGGAGGGTAATTGGTGAAACTGGCAAATATTTTTCAAGCTACCTTTTCAGTCAGCTTTTTAAATAGAATTATAATGATTGTATGTTATAATGCATAAAAACCCACTAAAGGTGAGTTTATTTCTCCTATTAATTATATGGACTTCAAAGACCAATGCCTCCCTGGTAAAAGTACTTTTGTGACTCCAAGATACTTGAGGCATAGTACAAAAAAGAAAGGGATATGTTTTTCAATCCATAAGACATGATTACTTTGGGGATAACAAAGTAGAATGCTACTTCAAATGAGCATCAAAATTCCACTGCATAGATGAGATGGAAAATTCTCTGACAATGCTTTGCAGTCCAATACATAAATAACACAGTGTTCTATCTCATACAGGATAAATAATACCATATAACAGCACAGTAAAGCACTGGTGCTTAAAAGGTCTACTGACAGCTCATCATTAAATCTCAGTATTTGTTTGCTTCTCCGGTAGCTCTCAGATATTAAATTTTATAAGTAATTTGCCTGACGTATTTTTTATTTCTTTTTTCTTTTTTTTGTCGAGACAGAGTCTCACTTTATCGCCCTCGGTAGAGTGCTGTGGCGTCACACAGCTCACAGCAACCTCCAACTCCTGGGCTTAGGTGATTCTCTTGCCTCAGCCTCCCGAGTAGCTGGGACTACAGGCGCCTGCCACAACGCCCGGCTATTTTTCTGTTTTGCAGTTTGGCCGAGGCTGGGTTTGAACCCGCCACCTTTGGTATATTGGGCCGGCGCCCTACTTGCTGAGTCACAGTGGCTGCCCTGCCTGACGTATTTTGATCTCTCTGAGGCATTAATAGAAAAGTGACATATCCTCTAGTTGGATCTTGCTAATTAAAATATTATGAAAATGCAGAAAGGCTAGGTTAAAATTTACCTTTGTGCCGACTACAGAAGAAGTCTGTTTAGTGGAAGTTAATACAAAGATGGTGGGAGATGTTTGACCTTTTTGACAAACACTTCTCAGCTTGTAAAGTTTATGCTATTAACATTTTTTTCATCCATGCCAACTGCATACAGTCTTAAGACTTTTTTTTTTATCAAAAGCAGTTCTAGCAATCACTATATTGAGCAGTTAGAAATCATCTCACATTTTCGAAAGGACAGAAATACACAGACACTCCCCCAATTGAAAACGTACACATCAGATCTTCAAGCATAACTTTTGTTCCAAATCTCTTTTTAAATTAATTAGTGGAAGCATAGTTTTGTTTTGTGGTTCAGTCTAATTTGTCTATATGCAGAATAACGTAGGGATTAGGAGAAGAAGCTCCAGACAAAATAAGATTGCTTGATTGGAATGTTGGCTCTGACCCCAGCTAATAATTGGACACGAATCATATCACTTAGTACGTCTGGAGCTCCTGTTCCTAATTGACAAAGCACAGATTAACAGTATCAACTTCATGAGGTTTTATGAGGATTACATGGATGATAGACAGGCATGCCCCAAACAGGGCCAGAAATGTAAGAATAGATGTGTTTGCTACTCTTACTAACTATTAGTAGCAAGCATTAAGGAAATAAAAAGAAAGTAGTGAGAAAGAGGAGGGTTGGAAAGGATGATGAGCAGGAAAGAAAGCAGCCTTTCTTTGAGTCACTACAACAATAAAAGCCTAGAGCACCCACGTGTACCAGTGCCAGGATCAATACGTGTTGTTGGAATCAGTCTCAATTTTCCATTTTATTTTGATTTCTACAGAATAATTCCAAGTTTCCATAAGGTGTGTTAAACCTCAAAGGATAGAAAATTAAAAGAGTCTGCTGGATTCTGTTTTTAATGGAGTGTGCTTGTTAAATCTGAGTAATGGGGTCTGACACATTGTAAGAGTGCTGTTACATATAAATAGGTTATAGCTCTGGTCAACCAGAAGATATAGCTAATTTAAAGGGTGTGTGTGTGTGTGTGTGTTGCTATATCCATACCCTCCCTCTTGAATCTTCTCTTGGGAAACAAAGGCTACATCTGAGAGATACCTAGATGGGGCTAAGTGTGATCCTCTGGCCAGAGATAGAATAAAATTCCTCATCCAGTAATCGGATTGACCCTGTACTTTACACTCATTGGTATGTTCCCCCATACGATTAGCTAGATGGCCACAAGGCAATAAAAGAGTTGATTTAGTTTATGTCCTGACATTAAACTACATCAGTTACATTGAATGTATTTAAGTTTCCAGTGATACAAATGGCTTTGCAGAGAAAACAGGCCAATGTATAATGCCATTCGAGTTATTGAAATTAGAAAAGTTTAGTAAGTATCCTTTATCCTGCCTCTGCAAACCTCAATCTCTGAGAGAATTTTGACGAACAGAATCGTTGCCATTTATTCAAGAAGATAAGTCAGATTATCATTTTATTTAAACATTTAAATCATATAACTGCATAAAATCTCTTGTGCTCATAAGCTCCTATGGCTTAGGTACTAGAAGTGTTAGGCTTTAAAATTCTGGGAATGTCATATCATCATAAGAGAGCTGTGTAAGATATGATTTAGGTCTTCTAGTTCTTTTCCTCCAGATTTTTATTTATGAGAAAATGGGCAGGGGAATGAGGGAGTGGGAAAAGAGGAGGGAGATGAGAGGGAGATGGGGGTTTATGGTGTATGACACACCTCTTGGGGGTGGGACACAATTGTAAGAGGCATGTCACCTAACAAATACAATCAGTGTATCCTAATTCTTTGTACCCTCAATGAATCTGAAACAATCACTTTTTTTTGGAAAAAAAGTTGACCTTTAAAACATTTTATAATCCAGAAGAGTTTGGTATTGATAAAATATATGAGAGGGATTGTTAATGCTAATAATTCCTTTAAGAAAAAAGGAATGACATGATTGATCAAGAACATGAATGAACCCCCACTCCAAAGGATGGAGAATGTAACTAATAGACCTTTTACCTGTGGACTGTGCTTGGAGAGTGGTGGTGACTTATGCTTTGTGTGTTATCAAGCTCTATACAGAATGAATAATAGCTCTTTATCTAATGAAGTCCCATTGGTATGATGAAGAATTTAGTCCCCATCCATGGATCATATTGAATAAACTGTTCTTCTAGATATAGGGCTACTTTTTTGCACAACTGGATAACAAGCTACTTCTAAAGGCATTAAATCAACTCATTCTGTTTCACTTTGAGCCCAAGTCACCGTGCACCCTGATAACTCATTCTTCATGAAGGGTTTTACTTTAAGAAATGGCTAGTGGCCAAAAGAACATATTTTCCCAAAGGGGATGGTATCTCTGTGGTTTGCAAATGCTCCAAGCAGATCACATGACTCCAGGTTTACTAATTACTGATTCTAGAGCAAAACGCTGGGATTCTTTCCTTCAGATCCAATTTTTAATAGGATTGGGTTTAATTTGGGGTTTTAACCTTTGGACCTCGGGTAAATAAGAGCTCCATTTTGTGAAGCTTTCCAAAGGGTACAATGAATAAAAGAATAATGCCTTCACAAGAAGCCACAGTTTAGAGAGGTATTAGGTAATGATGTCACCACTGGGCACATCTGACATGACCAGACAGATGGGTATGCAAAGCATCAAGCTCAAAATAAAACCAGCTAATGAAAATAGATTTCTGGGTTTGTGTTAGGGCATTTCAGCTTCTGATGTTTGAGGTTAGTTTTCTAAGAGAACATATTTAATGCAGCTGGAACCAAGATAGCAATTTTCCTTCCAAATACAGTAGAATGGGAGCAATATTATGATACCTCGTCTCCACCATGGCCACACCTGGAGAACCGTATGTCATACTGACAGCTGAGTTCCGCCTCTGTGGATTCTGATATATTTTACGTAGAATACAATATTGGCACTGGGAGCTTTAAAATCTCCCCCAGGTGATTCTGACATGCCCAAAGAAGAGAACTAATGAATTAAAGTGAAAAGAGAGGATATAATACGGCAAGTTGAGAAAAATAGATTTTGAAACTCACTGATTTAATTCTTAAAAAGAGTTTTTAATAACAAAAACAAAGCAACCTGGAACCAAGCCACATGTCCTCTGATAGCAAGTAAACTATTCAGGTCTCTGATCTTCACAACCATACCTTGTTATTCAGTGGTGAAAAATGAGTGGTTTCCACCCTTGCAAATCTACATCAATAAATCTTACAAACATAAGACAGATTGGAAACAAACAAACAAACAGCAGCAGAAAGCATTCTAAATTTTGTCGTTTATGTAATGTTCAACATATGCAAAACACCTACTTTCAGAGGACACAGGCAATTTTTAAAGAGACAAAAAGGTAAAGAACTTGAAAAACTTGGAGCAGTGGTTACCTTTCAGAAAAGGACTCTTGGAGTCTTCAAGACTCTTAGTAACATTCTGTTTCTTAAGATGGGTGGTAAGTGTAATTTCAGAAAGGAAAACTAATCTATAAAACTTGTGATAATTCTTTTGTGACTGCTTTCATTTATTTCTCCTTCAGAGCCTGTGACTCATGAATAGCATGAGTTAACTTAGCAGAGTGAAGGTGTGTTAATTTAGCTGGAAGGTGAGACTGTAAACAGGGAGAGGAAATTAAAACGTTACATAAGGTGGGAGAATATGAATCAAAAAAGCTCTCGGGAGTTCTGAAGGAGTAATTCCTTCCTAAATCATTGGTACTGGGGACAGAGAGACACAGAAGGAAAGAGGGGGAGGAAAAGAGGAAAGGAGAGAAGAAAGGGAGGGGATCAATCTTTCATTCAAGTTGACAATGAAAATGTATGTTTTGGCTCCGGAGTAATTGAAGGGTAGGTAGTCTTTGGGCTCTGTAGTTAGGAGTTATGAAGGTTGGGTGCAAGTTTAACTTCTCTGTTTTTGACATTCTTTTTTTTTTTCTATTTTATTTTGTTTTATTTTATTTACTTTTTTTTTAATAATTTTATTGAATCATAATTATGTACATTGGTGCAATCACAAGGCACGATTCATATACATTCAGAAATATTTTGATCATACTGTTACAGATATCCTTCATGGCGAAACTTATTAAAGGTAGAGTATTAATGTCTTTATATAGTGTCTTTGACATTCTTGAAGGTACCATGACAATAATACTGGTAAAAAAAAATCCAAGTGGATTTTGGATTGACATGGGAGTGACTAATGCAGGTGAATGTTTAGTAAATGTCAATTATTCCTTTTTGCTTTTGTCATTCAAATGTCATTTGGCTCCTTACCTTCCTGCTTTTGCATCCTTGGTTCCCTCTCACACCTACCTAGATACAAAACTTAGAAACTATTAGTTTTTCTATGAATCCCTCATTGAATATATTCTATGAGCGATGGAGAAGGATTTCCCATTGCATACTCCATAGCAACAGCTGAAACCCTGTCTGTTAACTGTATTGTCCGTTGAGCCGCTGGAGTGCTAATGGTTGAGGCTGAAAAGATTCTCAATGAATTCCAACAAACTGAAAAATAACTGAGGAGACAAAGGTAGCAGAATATGTGCTTTAATCAAATCATGGCGGCCAGTGACGAGGCACCTTCATTCATCTCGGCAGAGGCTTCTGGGCTAATGGAGGAGGCTTCTCTTCCCCCCTCAGGCAGAAAGCCTCGGGGCCTTGGAGAGTAGCCAGAACAACAGTGGCTCTTACTAAACACTAATGACCATCACTTAAAAACACAGGCACCTGCCACTTAATCATAGTTATTCAAAACATTTGGGCATCTTCCAGCCTTCAGGTGAGAAAGCCTGGTTTAACTCGTCTTTCCACAGCCTCCTTGATAATTCTGCTACAGTGAGTGCAACAAACATTTCCTGACTTCTACCTTTCTAATATTACCCAGGATAGTAAATGTTTTCTTACAACTCCTAACCCAAAATGTGCAAAGAAATATCAAACCAATGCTTTCTCCAAAGGTCCTTGAACTTCTCAGAGTGGTACTTGAACTGGCGGCATTGGCATCACCCGAGACCTTTTTAGAAATGAAGACTCTTAGATCTATCACAGCCGCACTGACGTGGTGTCTCCTGTGCACTGTAAGTGTGAGAAGCCTGGTTCTTCACCACAAAACAGTGTGACCACACAGGTAAAAGAACCACCATTACTCTCCTTTGAAGAGTTCTTAGGTACACTTTTCTTTTACTTTAACATGCAATTTTCATCTTAGTCACAACTTTAGATAACTTTTCAAAGCACGTTTTATTTAAAACAAAAAAAAAGCTTCCCAAGAGGAATTATAAAAAATAAATTTCCTTCTTCCATGTACTATCATTTGATACACCTGCTGTATCAAAGCACCTAATAAAAGAATTATGAGTCGTTCTTTCTTCTTCTTCCTTTTTCTTGTCGTGCCTGTCGTTGGCCCAGTGTCCTGATACTAGCCAAGCAAGAAAAGCCATCTTTAGATTCAGAAGCAGAGGAAGTTCATTCTTTTCCCACTGATGAAAGTTACGGGGCCACTTAGTGTGATGGTTCTAACTGAGGTGAGTTGAAGTTTGACCTGTTCAAGTGTAAACACATTATCAGTAGGGAATGAAAGTGAAGAGTTTATTGCTCCTCTCCCTAGGGTAGAGAATCCTGTTCAGAGTGACTGTAAATCAGCGCTTCTGTTTCCAGAAGAAATGTTGACTTTGAAGATTCTTTCTCAGTAAAGTCAGTATGTATCACCATGTAAGATCTTCATGCAAATTTATCCCTGATTCATCTTACTCTTCTTCTGTCATCTGTTTAGTTCACCTTCTCCTTCCATGATTTTAGCAATAATAATCTCTGTGCCTAACAAAGAATCCAATAAGGAGTT
Organism: Arctocebus calabarensis; assembly: GCA_963573935.1. NCBI lineage: Eukaryota > Metazoa > Chordata > Mammalia > Primates > Lorisidae > Arctocebus > Arctocebus calabarensis. The sequence continues at coordinate 18,270 of CAUYON010161660.1, read as the reverse complement.
TATCGCTGTATTATCTCAGACACCGCATAAAAATAAGAAAGTGAAGTTGGTGGAATAAGACTCTAAGAAGAGTCACGTTTCTAAAAAAAAGATTCCCACCTATCTGCTAGTTTGTCTAAGCAAATGTGATGGGGAAGGGATTTGGGCTTTCATTTCTTTATTTTTGTCTTCTCTGGATCCTGAAAATAGCAGGGTAGTGAGTGTTTTTAGGTACACACAGGTTCTTTAACTACATTCTTGCTCTTTGTTAGGTTATTCTGCTTGGCGACTTCCTGCTTAGATGTTGTTTCTGTGTACTGGATTTTAAAGCCAGGTTATTCTTTTGCCACACTCTTCCGTGAAGGGAGGATGCAATATTCAGTGTCACGCTTTTCATATGTTAGGGTTACTACGACTCTGAGGCACCTGAATATTATTTCAACTTTCGTAAGATTTCTTGCTCTGTCCTAGCCTTATACAATAAGGGGTTAGTTATTTGTTTCTAAAATTATTTATTCTGAAAGAACAGAAGCTTATGTATGTGACCTTATATATTACTTCTGATGCAGAAGTCAATCTCTGTGCCTTTTCATACAGTTCACTCATGCCTGGATGACACTTTTCATTAAGACTAGGAGGGTGCTTGGGCGGCTCAGTGGGTAGGACGCCAGCCATATACACAGAGGCTTGCGGGTGGAACCCAGCCCAGGCCAGCTAAAACAACAGTGACAACTGCCAAAAAAAAATAATCAGGCGGGTGCCTGTAGTCCCAGCTACTTGGGAGGCTGAGGCAAGAGAATCACTGGAGCTCAAGAGTTTGAGGTTGCTGCGAGCTGTGACGCCACAGCACTCTACCCAGGGTGACAGTTTGAGACTCTGCCTAAAAAAAAAAAAAAAAAAAAAAAGAATAGGAGGGCACAAGTGTTCTGAAGGTTCTCGCCTCACACTGGAGCTATTTTAATCTGTTAATGCTCTTTTTCCACCAAGTTCTGTAATGATGGGCTGGTGGGAGGTGTCCAAGGAAGGGAAGGAAGAGGGTATGTGGATAGTTTGCAAAGTCCTTGCTATCCCAGGACTTAAAATCTAAATAAAGTGGGCTTTCAGATCAAGCCCTATTTTGAAAGGGGAAAAAAATAATTCTTTTACAGATGAAACAGATGCCAGATGGAAACTACTCTGTGACTTTCTCCAAACAGGCCTGCAGCTGTTACTTCTGCCATAACTTTTTCCAGTGAAATTTTTAGGCTCCACCTGTTGACTGGCATGACGGCATTTTGCTTCCATCCCCCACTCTGACCCTTTTCCCTCTTTAATTTCCCCTGGAAAAGAGAGCAGCCAGCACGATTGGGAAGTACAGCTCATACTGACAGCCCTGAACACACTTTTGTTATATCTGTTGGAGATGGAAAAAGAAAAGGAAAGAAAAGGAAAGGACATTGCTTTGGGTGCTAGGAGAGAATGTTTACTTCCTTCTCTTGGTCAGCTGGGACCCACTCCTCATGAGGCTGAGGAAAACAGCAGGAAGTAAACCCCTTGCCCCTCTTGGTTATTTCTCTGAGTTACTGTTTTAAAACTTTTTTTCAGGCTCGGTGCCTGTGGCTCAACGGGCTAAGGCGCCAGCCACGTACACCTGAGCTCGCGGGTTCGAATCCAGCTTGGACCCGCCAAACAACAATGGCGGCTGTAACCAAAAAATGGCCGGGCATTGTGTCGGGTGCCTGTAGTCCCAGCTACTTGGGAGGCAGAGGCAGGAGACTCGCTTGAGCCCAGGAATTGGAGGTTGCTGTGAGCTGTGATGTAAAGGCACTCTATCCAGGGTGACAGCTTGAGGCTCTGTCTCAAAAAAAGAAAAAAACCAAAACTATTTTTCAGGGCTTAACTTAGGTTTACCCAGGGGCTGGGTAATAACCACCATTTAGAAATAAATGTGGAATATCAAGTTCTAACAAAACAGGGAAACACAAGTTTATAACCCGATCCCAACTGCACGGGGAAGATTTTCTTTAACCAAGATTGACTTTAAGGGAGAAAGAAGAGAAGGGGAAGATTTTTCAGTAAGAGGAAAGAATTATTTCTCTCTGGTTTAGACACATGGCTGCAGCCACTGGCTTAATATCTCTGGGCATGGTTGCTTTTTTCTAAGATAATTAGTTCTATTGACACAGAATTTGACATTCAGAAATGATCTTCTAATAGATCTCTGAGAGTCTGCTATCAAAGGAATAGAAGACAGTACTGAAAGATACAGAAGTGACAGATAACACATTGAAAACTAGCACACAATAAAGTTAATTAAAACTCGTTTGAATATTGGGTATAAATTATATAACACTGCATGGACTCTGCGTCCGGCCTGCAAGTTGTTGAAAGTTTTTAAAGATAAATGTCACTGAGGTGTCTCTGGTTAACGCAGTCTTTTGAATTGAAATTTCAACTTTGTAATGATTCTCAAATTTTTCAACATTTCCTCCAAATCCTTCTCCCCTAGGTGACCAATCTCACTTCTCAGACAAAGCAGAAGCCACAATGTAGGAGATCTTTCATCTTCTCTACATACACCATGTAAATTGTCAGACCTCTGGAACTTTCCTGTGCCATCCCCAGCCCCTTTTCCTTCTGATAAATAAAAGAGCTGACTTTACATGCATGTGGTATCTTATTCACCTCTCACTTTCCTAATAACCGGACTTTATCAGTTCTCACTCTCTGATGTGTGATCCGTCTCTCTGTCAACTGACTCATTCACATCTGCTTTTACGCATTATCATCTTTCTACTAACAACAACAACAAAACTGCAACCTAACATACCTTCTAGCTGCCCTAATTTGTCTCTTTTTCAAAACACAGAATTGGGCATTTTAACCAATTGGTCCTCTCTTTCTCCTTGTACAAGTGTTGTGTGTGTGTGTGGTCGTGTTAACGTACATAGGCAGACCCTGGCTTACAAACCACACAGGTTGTGCTGGTTTCATCTTCAGTTGAATTTGTGTGTATGTTGGAACAGGTACACTTACCTGTTACCTACAGGTAATCGCCTCTGTTCTTAAGAAGCAAGTCCTACATCAGTCGGATGTTTGTAACTTGGAGATTTACTGTTAAAGCCTCCATTCATAAGCATGAGTTACATGTAAGTTGGATGTTTGTAACTTGGAGATTTACTGTTAAAGCCTCCATTCATAAGTGTGAATGACATGTAAGTTGGATGTTTCTAACTTGGGGACTGCCTTATGAGAGACATTTATGTTAATATCTTGTTCACTCTCTGCTTCTTACTAAGAGCTGCTCAGGGAAGAAAGGATGAGATCAGGAGAAGGAGCATGGCATGGTAGACTCAGCTCCAAGCAGAACAGGAGAGCTCTTACCACCTCCACAGAGAAAAGCATGGCAGGAATAAACGCTCTCAAAGCCCAGAATATTCAGAGAGTGAGGACAGCCAGGGTTTTATAATCCACATGCCAGAAATATTGGTCTTCACCGGACTCTAGGGATGAAAGCTGCAGACACACCCCTAGCTGACTTTCCATGCCCGCCTACAGGAATCCATGAGGACTATTTTCTCCAGAAAAACTGACCGTAGGGAGACTGTAAGCCTTTGCTTCAAACTCTAGTCTACATAGACAAAGATGGAGCACCAGCCCTGTGCTGGTAGAACAAGTGCTGTGGCCCTAGAGGGGCAACATTCAATGCAGGATGTAGGACACCAGAAAGATGGTTTAAAGGGAAAGATGGAAAACGCGAAGCTCAGTTGAAACCTGTTGTCTGTGCTAACCAGCGTTCTCGATTTGGGTGACTGCCTTCCAAATTTACACTTCCGTTTTCTTGTTAATAAGATATAATGATAAAGCCATCCTTGTAAGGTCATTATTAAACATACACAGCACAGTACTATCTGCCACTGATTTAATTCTAGCTATTATTTTATATAATTGCTCCCATAAGTGAAGAAGCTGTGTGCATGGACTAATTTTTATCCCCAGTTTCCCACACACAAACGTGTGGGGTGCCATAATCAAGAGAAGCATGAAAGATTTTTTGCAGTGGGTTTAATTCCAACCCACGAAATTAGCTCATTGTCATTGCCTGACTGAATCTTGGGATAACCTGGGGAAACTGAAATAAGATATTTTTTTTCTCTGAACCTCAAACTCAAAGTCTCTTCCAAGATGTTTGACTATGGGAGTCTAAGATGAAATATTAATACTGCAGCTTTTGAATGTTATTGCATTGTCAGCTGCAGGATTTAGAGGCAAGCTTGCTTTTTCCATTTTGTGAAGTTGCAGTTGGTGCCGCTAAAGTCATCTCCGATTGACTTAGCACTGAGTTAGCATCTGCAGCGCTGAAGGATCTGGGTTCTTTCCATGCAGAGAGATGCTGTGTGGTGGCTGCTAAATATACTGTCCAATTGAGGTAAATTATATTCCCATTGAAGTAAAACATTCCTTCTAAGACTAGCCATAATAAGAAGGTTTTTAGTTTAACTTAATTCATTCCGACACTTACCTGTGAGTTGTGGACATTATATACCATTTGAGCCTTTCTGTTGTGGACTTTGAAGTGAACAGGAGTTCACATTGAAATTTTTGAATTCTTTTCTTTCCTATTCTACCATTTGATTTTATTCCATAACCCCCCTTGAGCTCTAGATGATACACCTGCTAGTAACTTGGAATGGAATAAAAAGAGGTAGTGATTTTTATTTATCAAACTCCTAGAAGTCAACAAGGAAAACTGAAGACCCAAGAGAATAAATAAATTGTGGTATATGTACATGATGGAATATTATGCTGCCTTAAAAAAGATGGAGACGTTACCTCTTTCATGTTTACATGAATGGGGCTGGAACATATTCTTCTTAGCAAAGATCTCAAGAATGGAAGAGAAAATATCCAATGTACTCAGCCCTACTATGAAACCAATTTATAAGCACCCACACTTCCATATGAAAGCTATAAGCCAACTATAGCCCAAGAAGAAGGGGAAAGAGGAGAGTGAAGGGAGGCAGGAGGATGGGTGAAGGGAGGGTAATTGGTGGGACCACACCTATGGTGCATTTTACAAGGGTACAAGTTAAACCTACCAAGCGAGGAACATAAATGACTTAACACACTAACTAAGAAAATGCAGGGAAGGCTTTGTTAACCAGTTTGATAAAAGTATTTTAAGTTGTATATAAAACCAGCACATTGTACCCCATAATTGCATTAATTACACAGCTATGATTTAATTTAAAAAAGAAGATATTAAATGGTAAATATATACACAAAAGGAATTTACCTGTATTAGACATGTGGGAAATATAAATGAAAGCCCTAAATAAGGTAATCATTACAGAATATCTAAAATTGAAGAGAAGATTTTTGATACCAACTTTCAAGTAGAATGTATAACAACTGACAGTAATCATACATCACTTTTTGCAAGTAAATTGGGTACAACCAGGTTGAATGAATATTTGGAAGTATCTATTAAAGCTAATAGAGCCATAAGGACCCGTATGATCTGACAATTTCATCTCTAGGTACTAACAACACAAATATGAGCATATGTTATCCAAAAGATGCTGTAAGGATCCTCATAGCTACAATATTTGTAATAGCTCCAAACTCGAAAGAATGTAACAAATTTTTTTTAACTGATCAAACAACATGTTTTTTTTTTAACCACATCCAATTACTTTATTCTTAAAAAAACATAAAAGGAAATGTTCAATTTCAAAAGCAAATACACCACTGATCTATCCTCATATCTTTTCTCTGGGTTTACAGCAGTCTGGCTATAATGCCACTCAGATTTGCCTGCCAGCTTGAAACGTAGACATTGGTGTTCAAACTTAAAAATGCTACTTGAGTTATGACTACATAAAAAGTTTAGACGAAAGTCTAAGTGATCCCAACTACGACAGATCTTGAATTTTAGGAAATAAGGATGACTTAAACATCAAACAGATGATCAACCACCAGTGCAAAACCGTTGTAGCTAATGCTGCAATGGCGATTTATTTTTCAAGCTGTTTTTGAGAAAATCAGCGAGCCATCAATGACTGATCTCATCCTTTCTTCGGATCAGGTATGAAGTTCAACTTGGAAGAAGCGAGGAGTCTTTGCAAGGGCACAGAGAACTGGTCTTCAACACAGAAGGGTTTAGGAGACTTCCTTATCTTGTCTTTTTCAAACTCTGTAAAGATTAGTCCAAAGCATAGCATGGGGGTCTCTAAGGGTTCTTTCAGCCTCTGCAAATGTCTTACTCTCAAGCTTTCCACTTGTCGGGACACTTCATTAACTAACACAAGTCTGAGGAGTCTTTCCTGCTGTAAACTTGGGTATGAGGCCATAAAAACAGCTTCATAAGTGTGATGCTCTGAGACTCACATTTCAGCTGCTTGCTGCCATTTTTCCAGAAGGTGCTCATCCGGTACAGAATCCAACACTCTCAGCACCCGCTGGTGGTGCTCTCATGTGGTGACCTCCACAGAGGAATTACAGAGCTTTGCCTCACATAAAGCCCAGTTCTGAAATTTCAGTCCAGTCCATTCAAATCAATGATCTGAATCTCTTAAGGTGACCTCTGGAAACCAGAGACTGAATTCAGAGTTCCGTGGGCTGCTGACGACCATGGAGACAGGTACCTAAATACCACTTCAGGAAATCTGGCCAGATAATTGGAATCCACGTGTTCTATTAATTCAGTACACATTACAAAGTCAAATCCAAGCAAACAAGAGTCTCTCTCCACAGCGAAGCCATGATACCTGTAATAGTCAAGTCCAGTTCCTGGGATTGCAGAAAATGCCTCAAAACGGAAGCCAGCTTTCCCCTTTTCCATTGTACTTTATCCCCACCAACATCTACTCCAACAAGCAATTCAATGTGTAGAAACACTTTTAACTATGAGCAAATTATCACCACATCCCAGGTCTACAACCTTCTTGAGTTCATGTACACCCACTAAATCTTTAACAGACTGAGTCTGCTGTCTGCATAAGAGAGATTTAAACTGAATGACTGGCTTGTTGGGAATTCCATTGACCACATATTATTACACTATATGTCATTTTCTTCCACTTTATTTCTAAGTTTCATTGAAACAAAAATGCAGAGTTATTCTTCAAGCTCTATTTGAGAAAATCAGCAACCACTCAGCTGGAGTGGTGAAGTTCATGGGAAACAGTGTGGTGGCCATCTCTCCTTGGGAGGTCCAGAGCTTGGTGCTCTTGAGAGCTGTTCCATGGCTTAGGGGGGGATTCTGTGTCCCTTACAGGAGGCGATTATCATTCCTTCCCCTCCTGAGACATGCCCCTTGGCTGTCTCCTCAATCAGCCTGAGAAGCCTGGTTTTATAAAGAGACATCCAACCAAGCTGATTCCTCTTCTTACACCCACAACCTCTCCACCTGACTCCCTTTCTCCTCTACCTTCTATTTTTTAAAACTATAAAGTTCTCAGAGAAACTACACCAAGTCATTCTATATAGTCTATTTTTTTTTTTTTTTTAGACAGATTTTCATTATGTCATCCTCGGGAGAATGGTGTGATGTCACAGCTCACAGCAACCTCAATCTCTTGGTCTCTAGTGATTCTCTTGCCTCAGCCTCCCAAGTACCTGGGACTACTGGCACCTGCTACAACACCTGGCTATATTTTTTTATTGTTGTTGCAGTTGTTTAGCTGGCCTGGACCTGGTTTGAACCTGCCACAATCGGTGTATGTGGCCGGCACCATAACCACTGTGCTATGGGTGCAGAGCCCATTATCCACTGTCTTATAAAAAGAAGTCAACCAGAAATGTTAGTCTCCCAGCTGGATGAATTATCATACCATCCGTGAAGTAGCCTTGCTAAAGTGGTCAAACCAGCATTTTTATATACCTGACCCAACAATCAATATTCAGGAAGAACAGAAGGACATGTTAAACCTCACCATGGAAACACCATCAACAAAATCAGGGCTATGGAGAGCAGTACAGATCAAAAAATCTGATTTCTTCAGCAAATATGTGTAAGTTAAAAAGGCAGGGAAGGAAGGCTTACTTTTTACTAATTCATTAAGCTACGGAGTTATTTTGTGTGGTTTTTCTGTATCAGCACTATATTATTCAGTAAAAAAAAAAAAGAGGATTTTTAGTATTTGCCACTGTGCTAGTCTCTGGGCATGCAAAGATAAATATGTCAAAACCCTTTTCCTCAAAGAGGATGTGAAAATGTCATCACTAAATGTGACATGGTGTTGTAGGTTCTAGAAAGGATGTCGTTCGGGTCACAGGAAGAAGGATCCAGTTATCTGTACCTACACACAGCACTAAGGTCATTATCCATAGTCACTGGGTTATAGTTCAGGGGAAATTGGGGAACATACATCAAAGTGCAATCCCAGTTCCCCAGTACATCAATGACTTGTTCCGCTCACCCATCTCCTGTGATCCCGTACACAGAGACCATAGAGATAGACGTGATACACCTCTCAAGTTCTATCCCACTTAAGAGAAATAAACTTGCCCGTGTACCAACTCGATCGCAGTGAATCATAATTTCTAACTGCATTCACTGTGTTTCTGTCTAGCAATTTCTTCTTTTCCCTTCTGTTTTTCCTAACTGCTTACTTTCAATTTTCTATAGGTTTTAAAGTATAATACATAGTGGAAGGACTTTCTTACCTTCTTTTGTCTATTCTAGAAACCTGTTCTAGACTTTATTATTCTCTGTTGCTCAGCAGTTTGTTAAAGTGACATCCAGGTCATTGTGCTCCTCGACTGTATTTCAAATGTCAGTATTCTTGTTACAACATTCTTGTGAGTCATTTAAGATGATGAAATTACCTTAAGATGTATCCTCAGTTAGTGCCATGTCAGAATTAGTAATGAATGGAATTAGGATTTTAACATGGAATTCAAAAGGAATTGTGTATTCCTTTATATTGGTTTGAGAGAGATGTTACCTACTAACTAAAACCCCCAAAGAGTCAATCATGAAGAGAGTGAGCCATGGAGGTGTGTGCAAGGAAGCTCAATAATTTGTCAACAGTGAGACAGGAATGTAGCAAAGTTTCCCTTCTACCTTCACTCAGTAAATGTCAGAGAGATATGCATGATCTGTATTTATATCCCTGGGACTGTCTAAGTCCAGTGATGTAATTACTGAGAGCAAACCTTTAGCCGCATACACACACATTCACACAGACTCTGATCTCAAGAAAACACACCATCAGAAGAGGGTGGCAGAGTACTAAATGGGCAGTTATAACACAGCATAGAATGAAGTAGTTCAGGAATGAACTTAGTAGCACCATGTGGGAAGTTTTTAAGGGATGGAACACACAGGCCCTGACCATGTAGTAGCCGAAGAATAGGAGATGGCCCTTGGCCTCCAGAAGCTTATAAATTTGGGAGATAAAGCAAAGTCTGGAAGTCTCGGATGACAATTCAGAACAGTGCAGGAGTAAGTGTAGAATGAGTGTTAAGGTCTTTTAAATGCAATGGGAATTAATAGAAAAGAGAGTCTTCCGCTATTGTAAAGATTTAAGAAAGGAGGTAGAACTTAAATTTGGTGAGTGGGCAGCAGATGAGAACAATAAGGCCGGTGTCTATGTTTAGAATTATGAGGTCTCAGTTCCTGGCTATTGAGGCAAATGAATTGTTTTTATTTATAATTATTTCTATCTCATGCTATAAAAACCATAAATAGTGCTTCTGGCTTGATTGGCTAACATGGGGTATGTTCTAGGTATCGGTTAATGGACGTAACATTTGCAGTGACAGAACTCACTTCCAAATTCTCCAAGCCGCAGAGATGGCATGCCATGTGGACGTAATGGCCCAAATGTGTTTAGGAAAATGTTATTGGATTAAAAACAGGCATTTTTAATTCAATAACGCTACATAGATGGAGTCACAAATGACTCACCCAATTGCATCTTCATGGTTCAATGTTCATTTAGTGCCAACATAAAAATAGTAAGACATGGCACATAGAATTGAACCTAAGTGCTTTAAAAATGAGCATTAGGACAGGTTTCAAAGTTAACTCAGGAGGATGGCAACTCAAAGACTATGCAAACACTTTGGAGAAAAATCAAAGTAGGACCAGGGAAAGGGATTACGTGTGAAATGCAGGCAATTAAGCTGCACAGTCCTCATGTGGGCATATGGGCTTAAACATGCTGCAGGTCCTTCTCCATCTGGATTTTAATAAGCTTTGAGTTATTGCCAATAAAATACCAAGGAGGCCTCTTCCGGCATTCGTGGGCATCTGCACACATGGTTCAAACAGGCAGCTGATGGGTTACAGTTGCTGCAGAGGGCAGAAAGAAAGAGCCAACAGTCCAAAGTGGACAAAGGCTTCACAGTCCACGGCTAGCTAAAACCTTCAGCTGGACTCTAACCTCAAATGAAATTATTTGCGTTCAGTATTGTTCAAATGATTTTAAGTTACTGTGGACCTACACTCATGTATTTAAGTAAACGTGGACTTGTTTAACTTGTTATCTTAAGTTTAAGAAGTAAAATAGAATGCATTCAAAGTGTATTGTAAGTATTGATATGTTAAAGCATATCATAGCCCCACTCTTTTAATATTATCTGTAGAATAGAAATTCCAATGTCACTTGTCTAAGCAATAATTATTGAATACATAGATTAGCTTTTTTTTTTTTTTTTTTTTGCAGTTTTTCACCAGGGCTGGGTTTGAACCCACCACCTCGGTATATGGGGCTGATACTCTACTCCTTTGAGCCACAGGTGCCGCCCGATTAGCTTTTTGATATCCTAAAATATGAGGGAAATTTTAATTTCTTGTAGTTGTATTTCTATTCCAGTTCCCCAAAGGAATTTTACCCTAAAATTTAACAGCTTGTCTTTTTTTGTTTCATTTTAGCTATTCTAGAGGGTGTGCATCATAAAATTGCATGATGATTTTAATTTGTATTCCCCTAATGACTAATAGGAAATGGTAAAATGGTTTTAAATGGTGAAATGTCAATATTTCAATTATTAATATTAAAATTATTCTGACATATTTTTAAAGAGTCACGGACACAGCATTTATGTATGACAATTTTTGCAGGCCACTGACATCCCACCAAAGTCTTTACCGTTTAAACCTTTCATGCATTTATGTTTGTGTCTATGTATGTGTATTGTTAACACCAATAAATATTTACAAATCTACTCTGAAAACCATCCCCAAATCCCACTCCATCTTTGATTTCTGATATTTAAGGATGACCTCAGAGTAGATGTCAAAATGGAATAATGATACTGCTTTCAAGCATTTGTTAGTAAGGGGAAATTTAAATTGTACTATGTGGGTTTATGAAAACAATGTGAAGTTTTAGAAGTCTGTACGTAAAATGCCATGTTTTGTCATAGTGCCCTCTGAATGAAGGCAAAGTAGACTTAAAAAAAACTATGCAGCATTAAACTTAATTCATCTCCTTTTGAATTAAACAATGATTCTAATTCAGTAGGTTTGAGTATTGTTTTTATTTTCACATGAAAAGATTTTTTTAAATCCTCTTGTGAAAAATCTATGCAATGGCTGCAGCTAATGTCACTGTGGTGTCTCTCCTCCTTCACCTGTTATCCAATCTCCAGCTCACCTTTTGCCAGCACCGACATTAGCCTTTGCAGCTCCCCCGCCCCGATTTTCTTCATTCTGTTCTTGTGTTCCTTTTGCTGCTTTCTTGAGGTGTTTTTCTTCTTATACAGGCCACTCCTTGCACGTCTATGTTTGGGTTCATTTTTCTTTGCATAATCCAAAGAATCGTAAATTATGCCAAAACCCATTGTCTTAACACCACCAAAGTGAGTTCTGAATCCAAACACGAAGATGATATCACATGTGGTCTCATACACTTTGGATTTCTGCCTTGGCTACTGTTGCCTTCCCAGGATGAAAGACATCAATGACCATTTGTTTCCTCTGAAGTAGTCAGTTGGTCATGAACTTCCTGGTCCGGGTAGTTTACTGTGTTGTTCATGAAGGCGGGTGATCCTCAGGCACCCAAGGAGGAAAAGAGCTAGGCTTGAGTTTTTTTTTGTTGTTGTTGCAGTTGTCATTGTTTAGCTGGCCCAGGCCAGGTTCAAACCCTCCAGTCTGGGTATATGTGGCTGGTGCCCTGTCCACAGAGCTACGGGTACCACCATGGCTTGGGTTTTGATTGTAACTTTGTCATTAGTGCATTACTTTGACTTTAGGCTTCTGCATCTGTGCTATAAATTAGGAAGATGCTGACACTCCGATGAGCAGGTAGCACCAGCTCTGCTCACATATCATGAATCCTAAGAGGTCCTGTGTACTAGCTTTACCCTCTGTTAAGGCTTCTTTCCTGTCTATCCTTCTAAGCAACACCAACATTTTGATAAATTAAACAAACAAATCTAGAATATTTTAGTTTATGAATATAGCGTCTGCTCTATCAGATTTCACAAACTCCGCATCTATGTCTAATGACTCCATTTATTTATCAGTGAGACTTTTTTTTTTAATTAATGTGTAATGTTTCTGGAATGCAAGCTTCCTTGGAGATCAAGTCTTTACAGAGATAATCGAGTTAAAGTGAGGTCATTAATGAACACGTTTGATATGACTGGTGTCTGTAAATAAAGGCCAATCAGGACACAGAGACTTGTGCAGAGAGAAAACAATGTGAAGAAATAGAGAAAGAAGATGACTAATAAGCTAAGGAGAGAAGAAACCAACCTTATCAACATCTGGATTTCAAATTCCAGTCTCCAGAGCTCTGAAATGGTAAATTTCTGTTGTTTAAGGCACCAGTTGATAGAGCTTTATCATGGTAGCCCTAGAAAACTAATGCACAGTATACTATAGACAAGTCTCAGAATCTACTGTTAAATAAGAATTCCCTTATAAATAAAGGTCTGTTTATACTCACACACTGAAAGGTCCTTAAATTCATCACTGTGGGTGGAGTCAGTCATTCCGGTAAAGAAGAATAAAACCTGGTATTGAACTTTATTCCTAAATCTGGACTAACAAACTCAGAAAAGTAAAGTAAATGAGTGAGGCAGGCATTGAGGCAAAGAAATAAGGGAAGTTTGGTTTCTAGTACAAATTGGGTCCCAAAGTATTCCTGCAGGGTATATAAAATAAACACTGCAGTATATTTAGGAAGACACTAGGATTTACAGGCCTCATTCTTCTCTGGGCTTATCTGCACCACCTGCCCTATGTCTACTGTCACTGTCTACACTCGCCACTCACTTATCACTGTAAGCCCAGGTTCTGGACTACGGCAGCCCAAAGCATTGAGATTTCTTGCAGAGATAAGGTAAAATAATCTCATCAACAATTTTCTTTTTTTGGAAAAATAAAGGCACAAATGAAACAGATGTCTAAAAAAATAAGCAATTTCAAGTCATGAAAATTTTAGACATTGAAATAAAAGAATCAGTAGGCAGTCTCTTCTCAGAAAGACATTTTCAAAAAGAAAATTGGAGAATTAAAGAACAGAATAGATAGAAATAGAAGTAAAGAAAGAATTATTTTAAATCATAAAAAACACTAAGGAGAGAATCATAATTGGGAGATATGTGCTACAAATTTACTTACATAAACATTGATGTTTCATAAAAACAGAGTATAGGGGATGAGAAAAGAAAAACGAAAATAATTTCTAGAAATTTCCAATGAGATAGCTATTATATAATAGGATATTGTGAGTACTATGTGACTATCGAAAGACATTCATTAATAAATTCATTATTTTCTTTAAAGCTGGGCAAGCCAAACAAAATAGGAATACTGGACAAATTTGGAGGGTAATTACCAGTTTAGTTTTCAAAACCTTCAGTAAATACCACTTCCAAAGAATAAAAGTGGGAAAAGAAACCTCATCAGTCCTACAAAAGCATCTCTGTAATTAACAGTAATAATTTTTAAATTCAAACTTGAGTTTTTTCTAAAGTTTTTCCATCTTGTTGGAACTGCACACATCCTCCGCTGTTGATAGACAGTCTTAATAGTGTAGCACCATCATGTCTATTTTGAAACACTATGAATCTGTTTCACCATTGCAAGATGTGTGATATTAGCAGCGATGCACATATCACAAATGGTTTAGACTCTAGGACATTTGGTTTGTTAGAAAGTAACCCAATATCCCCCTTATGTTCTCTACCCCCACCTCCATTATATAACACAAGTATTTTAAAGAGCTTCTGGTCATGAACTCTGTTATAAAACAGCTCTGAACTTTTGTACCAACTGTCTTGGTTAATGAATGTAATTTATGTTTTATGCCACCATCACCAATGAGATTTTGAGATTTATAGATGGCAATTTATATCCTATCAGTTTTATTTTCTTTAGTTAAATTTTTTCTCATAAAAAAGGAATAAAATCAGAGAAAGGACAGTTTTTAATAGGAAATTTGGGTCAATCCCAAATCCCCAAATGACCTTCTAAACCAAAAGTGTATTTTTGAACTACTTTTGTGCAGGATTCCAGGTTGAGTCAATTTCTTAATACAGCTAAAAATCTAATGATTTTATATATGCGTACCTTTGTGATTAAGCAATACATTTTGTCATTTTTTCTTTTTATTTTAAAAATAATTAGCCCATACTCTTTTCTGTATTTTTATTGAAAAGATAAAGGATCATAGTTTAAGTTCAGGAAATTACTAAATTGTATCTTTAAGATGGAGAGTCTTTTACTAAAACTAAAATGTTTGCCATTATAAAGTACAGTTCGAAAAACTGAAATATATGTATCTGAGCTTATTTATTTTAAAACAATTTATGAATTGCTTCTCTGAGAAGAATGTAATATCCATGCCAACTTTGGTAGCATTTTCCTTGAAAAAAAAAAAAAACAGGAACTTGTTTGGCGTAGAGTAAACTAATCCGAACACTGTGAGACACAGATTTTCAGTTGTAACTCTAAACATATGAATTTTCAGCAAGTACTAAATTTGGAGAATGGAGAATGCAATTTTAGTAACAACAACAAAAGAGCTTTGCAATGGCCAAATCTTCCCACAGTGTTTAATGAGTCTATTTTCTTTCTCAAATAGGCTAGCCCATAACTTTATAACTAAAAGAGGAACTTTGGGCTCTGGACAATTACCACTGGAAATTACTGTTTATGTGTGCTACTGTACCTTTACATCATTTCAAGGGCATTGCTAATTCAACTGATTCTGGAACATGCTTATGGTTGAAATTCACTGCATAGTTGCCATCTTTCTAATCTTGCAAAAATTACCTGATGACATTTATGTCTGGTGAGTTAAGCATATGTGTCAGATAAATCTGTACTTCCCTGCTAATGAAAAAGAGCGTGAATGTCTCACTAGAGGCAGAATAGGGACGTAAAGTGACATGAAGGGGAAAAGGCATGGATATTGGGATATTTTCATCTTCTCAAAAAAAATTTTTTCCCCTAAGGGTCAAGTAGAATCCTAATTAGATATGTACAAGGTACAGCAGAGCACACAATTAAGCCTTGTGCCTCACATGGTTCTGTCCATAAGGACTCACAAGCTGGGATTCAGAAAGCATAGAGCTCTCTACGGCCCTGAACATCTGTGTCCAGGACAAACAGCTTTCACCCTCCTCCGAATCTTCCACACTCTCTCTTCATATCAAAAGTCTCCCGAGTCAAAAGGTAGTGAGTGGTTTTTGGTTGGGTCCACCTCAATGTAAGGGACAAGCATGGCTTTAGTGTAGGGAGAAGTTGAAAGGCTAGAATGGTTCACAACGAGGACAGACACGTGAACTATCTCTTTAAATCTCCCATTTCAGATAGCATGAGAGCAGTACAATTATTGCTTTACAGAGTATCTGTTTTTACAGAGTATCTGAGATTTCACCTTTGTATTTCTCATCTTGCAATTGTTTGGCCCTACAGGTATTCACAACGGTTGCATGATTCTAAAAGTTATCTTTACATAAATTGCATTTTGGTAATACCAATACAAATATAGTTATTATTAAAATAGTTGTTAAGGAGGAAGGATAATAGGGGGAGTCTCACCTGGGTGCATATTGCAAGGGTACATGTCAAATCTACTAAGACTAGAGTATAAATGTCTTAACACAACAATTAAGTAAGCAAGGTGAAGGCTATGTTAACCAGTTTGGTGTAAGCATTCCAAATTGTATATAAAATCAGCACATTGCACCCTATAAATGTACTAATGTACACAGTTATGATTTAATAAAAGACATTTTTTAAAGGTGGAAAATCTCCTTTTTATTTAATGAAATAAAATAGTTGTTAAATCATGAAAGCACTTTAATTAAAATAATAACATGCAATTGTGTACACTATCACTACATCTATACTTAATTTTAAATCATATTTATCAATAGTCTATCAATTAGGTAATTTCATAAATATAATAACTGATTTTACTCGAGTGAAGACAATAAAATATGTAATTATTTATGATTTATGTATATCTTCATTTTATTACTCATTCAAAGATTACCGTATTATGAACAGAGCCCCAGGTGTGCACAGTAATAAGTAAATTCACTCATGTTTGGTGCTTTGACAACTTTCAATCATATAAAAGATAAATCTTTGAACACGTCTTTCAGTTTTGCAATTCTGAAGACGTATTTGTTGAGAGTAGGGGACAGAATAGATTTTATTTAACATTTTATTAACTTGATACGTAACTTTTAAATATTTGACATATGGTCTGTGGGTCTCTTTTTCTCTTGTTCCACGACCTTTAAATGTTAGAAATAAGCTTGGTGTGAAAGGGGTTCGGGGGAAGGTATGTCTAAGGAATGATACTTCTTAAAAATGTATAAGCTGGCTTGTAATTATTTCATGTGATCAGGATACAAGAGGGCATGGTGGTCTTTCCACAAAATTATGAAATATTAATATGTTATAGAATTTAGTTTACGCTAAATTAGAAATAGATTTGTAGTGTATTCCAGAAGATACCAGTTGTAGCAGATCCCATCTCTTATAAAAAACATAAAATCTCCAAAAGTTTTTTGTAGAGAGCAGGATACTGGGTTCCTCCGTATCTGTTATTCATTGATCTTGCTGTGTGCCTCAGAGACACACTCATGTACACGGAGTTGATGGATTTTGTGCCCTCTGGCCCTTGGTTGGGTTTGACCCAGGAGAAGACCCTTAGGATGTGAGAAGCTGTGTCCAGGTGTCTATTTCCCCTGCTGTCTTCCTTCTGAGTTTCCACAGGTTGGCTGTGTCCATCTACAGAAGACCTCAGTTTCTTTCCGGGGCCACAGCTTATTCCCTCTCAGCTTGGGTTTTGGTGGTGACTCCCTCCCTTTGGCACGTCCTCTAGGATCAGTTCATGAACTTAATTGTCATACTCTGTGCGATGATAGCTCCGATGGCCATTCCAAACAAGGAGTTCCAAAATTGATGGGTGGACTAGGCGCCGGCATTGGCACAGGTGCACGGCTTCCCAAGGGGAGGACTTCAAAGATGCCTGTATAGATATTCAGCTAAAAGGGGTAGCACTTTTTCTATAGTGAGTTCCAGAACTTAATTATCTGATCTCATATACTAAAATGCCTCAATGTGAGCTTTTGGTCTTTATATGGGCACAGGTGGTTATGATAATTGACAGGAAAAGGAACTGATGGAAAGGAGATGAAATGACTTGAAGGGGTTCTCTTAAGTGAAATAACATTAAAATAATTGGAAATATTTTTTGGCTCCCACACTATGGGGGGGGCATTTAAATAGCTTACGGATAATCCATTCTCTGGTTTTCAAGCAACTGCATCATAAATTAACATGAGGATAGTTCCTTCAAAGAAAATTTATCTAATATCTGCTTCTCTTTCCTTCATTGATTTTTCCCATTACTTTCTCGTTTTTCATGCTTAATATCATTGAATATGTTTAATGACACAATTATGTCATTTATATCTTCCAGCACAGTAATCTTGTGCAGTCACATTCTCAAATGAAGTTATATATAGTCCCTCAGACATTTTAAAAAATATTTTTACTGGTAGTTTTATTGCCATCTTGTTACTAAAATTTAACACTTTGATGTTATATATAGATATTGCTAGCATATTAAAGGTAAAAATATAAGGGATTTCCATAGCAAGCCCATTTTCTCTGTTGCCTAAGCCCTTAGTTTCTGATTTTGAAGTCATGAATTTCTTCTTCCTAGATTCCTTTCTTTTTCCTTCTTACTGTTTTCCTTCTAGACTCTTCAGGAAAATAAAATAAGTGCTATAAAAATAAGTGTTTTGTGGTGTACTTAGCAATAATATGGAAAATATTGCTGTTATTTTTAGTGAAGAAAATCAATTTTGTATAGTTTTTTTTTT
>CAUYON010161659.1:0-22892 GCA_963573935.1 Arctocebus calabarensis | reverse complement strand
GTTGCTGTGAGCTGTGATGCCACAGCACTCTCTCCAGGGTGACAGCTTGAGGCTCTATCTCAAAAAAAAAAAAAAAAAATTTCTCCTACCATTATTCTTGGCAACCTCAAGGCCACATAGATAAGCTGTCTAATACCCTGGCCTCTATAAATTCCTTGACACCATTTTTACTTCCAAAAATCTTTCCCTCTATTCCATCTCAACCACCAACTATCACAGTCACTGACTTGTAGCTACAGTCTCTAAAGAGGAATGGGAGTACCTATAAGGTGCAAAAGATGATCCATTCAAACACAGAAAGAATACCAAGTATTTCCATCAGCATTCAAATATGCTGCAGTATCTGCCATACAAAAAATAAACCTTGGGCTCGGCACCTGTGGCTCAACGGGCTAAGGCACCAGCCACGTACACCTGAGCTGGCAGGTTCAAATCCAGCCCGGGCCCGCCAAACAACAATGACGGCTGCAACCAAAAAATAGCCAGGCGTTGTAGCGGGCACCTATAGTCCCAGCTACTTGGGAGGCAGAGGCAGGAGACTCACTTGAGCCCAGGAATTGGAGGTTGCTGTGAGCGGTGATGCCACCGTCCTCTCTACAGGGTGACAGCTTGAGGTTCTGTCTCAAAAAAAAAAAAAAATATATATATATATATGTATATCTTGAACCCTTGTCTCTTTCCAGCTGCTACCTGCTTCTCAGTTTTGTATCAAAATTCTCCAAGAAAATCATATACCCTCATTATGACCACTTCCTTTCCTCTAACCCAACTTAAATAAGACTTCATTCCCAGGCCTCCAATGAAACCATTCCTCAAAATCATCAGTTCTCTCTACCTTGCTCAAACTCTCAACAGTATTTCACACAGCCAAACACTCCCTTCTTGACATTTTTTGCACTTTGTGTCTTAGAAAACACACTATCCTAACTTTCTTCCTTCCTTACTATTGGTTGTTTTCAGTCTCCTTCGTTGGCTCCTCCTCTTCTTCCTCACCTCCCTCTGCTGAAGTGTCTCAAGGCTCAGCCCTCACAGTCCTCTTCTCAATCCCAGCATATAGGTAGTATTTCTAACCATGGGGCTACTATATCCTATATCATATAATCTATATTAAAGAGAGACTCAAGCCTCTTCTCTCCTGAGTTTGAGACTCTTATAATTACTGCTTAATTAAGATCTCCATCTGAATGTCCCAAACTTTAAAAAAAGCCAAGCAGCCTGGCCAGATGGCTAATGCCTGTCATTAGCACTCTGGGAGGCCAAGGTGAGAAGATCCCTTGAACTTAGGAGTTTGAAACCAGTCTGAGCAACAGACCCAGTCTCTACTAAAACTAGAAAAATTAACAGTCACTGTGACGGAGCCTGTTGTCCCAGCTATACAGGAGACCGAAGCAGAAGGATCATTTGAACCCAGGAGTTTGAGGCCGCTGTGAGCTAGGCTGAGGCTATGGTACTCTAGTCAGGGGCAACAGAGTGAGACTCAGTCTCAAAAAAAAGCAAAACATCCTAGCACTCTGGGAGGCCAAGTCAGGCGGGCTGCTTGAGCTCACAAGTTCGAGACCAGGCTGAGCAAAAAAGCGAGACCCCCCATCTCTACTAAAAATAGAAAAATAGGCAAGAGGATTGCTTGAGCCTGGAGTTGGAGGTTGCTGTGAGCTATGACGGCACAGCACTCTACCCAGGGCAACAGCTTGAGACTCTGTCTCCAAAGTTTTTTTTGGAGACAGAATTTCACTATGTCATCCTTGGTAGAGTGCCCTGGCGTCACAAGTCACAGCACCTCACACTCTTGGGCTCAAGCGATTCTCTTGCCTCAGCCTCCCAAGTTAGCTGGGACTACAGGCGCCTGCCACAAGCCCAGCTGTTTTGTTGTTGTTATTGTTGTTGTTGTCAATTTTGGATTAGCAGGCCCAGGCCAGGTTCAAACCCACCAGCCCCACTGTATGTGGCCAGGGCCCTAAACCACTAAGCTATGGACACCAAGCCAAAACAGAACTCGTTTCTCACTCACAGCAAACCTGTTCCTCCCCAAGTAGTCCCCCATCCCTGTAATTAATATTATATTCACCTTGTTGTTCAGGCCTAAAACCTATCACTACTGATGCATCTCTTAGTTTAAAATTTAGATTGCCTCTAATCCAACAGTAAGTCCTATCAACTATACCTTCAAAACATTGATTTTCCAGTTACATGGGGACAAACATTTGTCAAAATTCATTGAACTGTTCTCTTAAAATGAATGCATTTTACTGCATGTAAAAGTGTAAATTATACCTCAATAAAGGTGAGAATGTGTGTGGGTCAATGTGTATGAAGGTATATATGTGCTTGTTACCTACATGTATCTAACCATTTCTATTGTCTCCCACTCTGCTGCTTAGACTACTACAATAGCCTCCTAATATATATACTCTCACTTTTAATCATGACAGTCCACATTCCACAAAACACACCAAGTTTGTTTCCATTTAATTCTTTTTTCTTGGCTCGGCGCCTGTGGCTCAATGGGCTAAGGTGCCAGCCACATACACCTGAGCTGGCGGGTTCGAATCCAGCCCAGACCCGCCAAACCCAGACCCACCAAACAACAATGACGGCTGCAACCAAAAAATGGCCGGGCGTTGTGGCGGGTGCCTGTGGTCCCAGATACTTGGGAGGCGGAGGCAAGAGACTCGCTTGAGCCCAGGAATTGGAGGTTGCTGTGAGCTGATAATGCCACAGCACTCTATCCAGGGTGACAGCTTGAGGCTCTGTCTCAAAAAAAAAAAAAAAATTCTTTTTTCTTTAAATTTATTTCAAAAGGTTCTTTACCAAAAAAAAAAAAGGTTCTTTATAACAAGGCTCAAGTACCTCTACATCATTCCATTAGCTGGTCAACAGAGAAATGGTTGCTTAAGTCACGCAAAGAATTGGATCTGAAATGAATACTATTCAGTGTAATTTGGCTTTCATAAATTCAAGCTACTAAAGTGCACATAGCCGTCTAATGTCCAAATGGAAAATTAAACTGAGATCAGTTACAGAAAGGCTGGAACATCAGATTAAGAAGTTTACATTTTATCTAATAGGGTCACTGTCACAAACTTAAACACTGGGAAGGGCTACTTTTTTTAACGTTTCTTTTTCTTTTTTTTAAGGAAAGCATGAAATAAACTTTACTGAGGAAGAAAAAGACAAGCTTATAAAATAAGAAAGTTTACAAACCAGATACATTCCCTATAGACAGGGAATGGGCGTCCAATGCCAGGGCAAGTAGGCAAAGAGGCAAAGGTCTTTTTTTACTTTTCAAATCCTTAAGTCAAAAGATTTACAAAGATGTATAGAATAATGGACAAAATGAGGAGTTACTTTCAGGGATATTTATACACATGCACACAAACATACACATTTTTGTAACCCTAGAGTTTTGAACCATGTAATTGTTATCAGTTACTTAAAATATAAATTATAATTAAAACTAGATTTTTAAGACAAAAAGGAATTCTTATGATGTAGAAAAATCAGAACAAATAAATTGTTCATGACTTTTGGGGAAAAGTTTATAGCACTTCAAAATACTTTCAGTCCTCCTACCATAACTAGGAATTAGATGGAAGAAATATAAATATATACATAAAATATGTTCATATATGTAGATAATGGAGACACATACTTGCAAAATACATGCTCATACACAATGGTTCATATCATATATAACAGAACTCTTACCACAATTTAATTCTGCAACCTAGTTAAATCATCGTAACCACAACTTGCCAACTTTTAAACAGTTACCTTAAATACCTATAGAGCCTTTGAAAATTCATATAGTAAAGATTGCTCTCAGAAATCTAAAAGCCTGAAGGTGATAAAAGAACAGCAGACTAAGTAAGAGGGAAATGACAGCAAAGTCTCTTCCTTTCAAACTAATCTCCAGAGGCCAGTCTTACTGCTTGCCAGCACCTACATAAGTTAAACAAGGATTAATAATTAAATGCCTTAAGGACAACAATAAGATTGGGGGTATAAATTGTTACCATCTCCAAATTTACTACAGCACCTGTATGTAAAAATCAAGGAACAATGAGGAATAGGACCTCACGTTATGTTGTTCTTCTCTCAGATGAAAATACTATCTTAAAAAAACGCTTAACTTTAAATATCCAGACTATGGTCTTGTCAAAATGCAGATTCTGACTCAGTAGGTCTACAAGCAACAGTTCTCACATGCCTTAGGCATTGCAAATGCTCTTGGTTCTCAGAAAACACTTTAAGTAGCGAGGTTATAAAAGGCAATAGCACCTATATACACAGGTTACCCCAAAGGTAATCCCAATGGAATACAAATTGTTCTTTCTTTTTATAGTTTACTCCTTTTTCTCTAATCTATAACAGATTTATTTTCTTATCCTCTCAATACTTATAAGCAATTTATCTTCCAAACTATTACTAATGCCTCTTTTCTTTTATTCAATTAGCATCTCTAGATTTCCTTCCTCTTTTATTCTTCCATACTCACAAAATAATACCTAAAATGTAAAGTAAAAGGTAAAAAATGTTCTTACTAAGCCCTCGAGTCTGTTTTGACTCTTGTGTCCTTTAAATAGATTCTAATTTATCACACAAACGTCCCCTAATTTAAAATGTCTCATAAGGATAAAAATGAGGAATGGGGAAAAAAACATACAAAAAAGAAAAAAGAAAATTATAGGACACAAATGTAAAAATTATCTATATCCAATCTATATCCAAGGATTCTAAGCAAAAGGACTATTAACTAAAAGTAATTACAACAAAATTTTATATAATGAAAACATTTTAAAGCTCTATTTAAAGACCCACTTATAAGAAATTCCAATACATTAAACAGATACATTATTCTTTGGGTACTATCACCTTGTTAGTTTTAAAGTATATTTTTAAATGAATGCCAGAAAAAATTTCAAAATACAGTATTTAAATCTGTGTCTAAAAATTCTAGAACATCCAAATGCTTCTAGTGTTAAGTCCAGATCCTCTCATATTTAATAGGGGTATCATAATGGCCATCCCTACAAGTAATGAAGGCATCTATTTAACTGTAATCAGTTAAATTCTCACTGTTGCATTCACCTTGAGATACATTAGCAATAACTTAAATTGAAATTTAAAACTTAATAATTTAAACAGTTAAAAAGCTCAAGGCGTAAAAAATTCCATGGATACTGCAAGTTTTGAGGAATAAATTGACTTTCTAACTGATGAATCACCTGATATGGTCTATTTCTCTTAAGGAAAAAGATTCAAATTTAACCATCTTAAAGTTGAAGTTCCCAGAATACTGTCAAGTTAAGAAATACTGGTAATCAGAACCTTCAACATGTATTCCTATCTTTGTTAAGTAGTACACCCAGTCTTCCAAGTCAGCAACTTGGATGTCAAACTAGATCTTTTCTTCTCCCTCATCCCCATCCTTCTCAGACCTCCATTTGAAATGATCGCCAAGTCCTATCTATCTATTTTGTGTCCTAAGTGTTCCTCCAGTCAATTTTCTCCATACCCTTTGCCTCTGCCTAGTCCAAGCCTTTTTTCTCCCCATGTTTACTGCAACAGCTACCCTAAAATTGCTGCTTCCAGTCACCCTTTACATTAACTATAATCCTCACTCTACTGCTGTCTTGATAATTTTCCAATAGCAATTTAATGTCTCTTCTGCTCAAAACCTTTCACTATGTCCCTATCATTCACAAAATAAAGCCCAAACCATTTAAAATAGCACATAACTTTCCATGCCTTGAGTCCTGCCTGACTCCCAAACTTTATATGCTACTGCATCCTTCCATTCTATACTTTAAGCTTCAACAATACCAAACTACAAGTTACACTGCTTGAATTTCCAGAACACTTCACATTATTTAATGCCCCCATGCTTCCCCATGGTTGTTTCTTCAGTATAGAAAGTCCTTCACTTCTTCCCCTTGGCTTCCTAGACACTACCATGAATCTTTCAAAATCCAGCTCAGATCCCAAGAAGTCAACCCAAGATCCCACCTCCTACCTTAAAGAGTTATATTCCCCTCTGCCAACTCTATACATGATGGCATTTATTGGGCACTTACTATGTCCCTGATACTGTAACAACTCATTTAGTCTTCACAATTACCCTTCCTATGAAGTAGTACCATTATAACCTTTGTGGATATGGATACTGAATCAGAGAGAAGTTAAATAATCTGTCCCTAAAGGTAATTGGATGGAAACAGATCAAAATCTCTAAATTATATATATTTATATTATTGCAATTATCACAGTGCATTTATTTACATGATGGTCCTCACAGTGGTCTGTCAACTCCGAAAGGGTGAGGATTATGCCATATTCAACTCTAAATCCACAGTGTAAAGTAGGTAATCATGCATGAATTTCCTGAATTGATTTTAAAATAACTTTCCTAATAAGTTCAAGAGAAAAGTATTCAGATACTAGTTCCCAAATAAAATTCAAATATGCTATAGTTCTAGAATAGAGTAAGCTATTTTTTTCATCTAATCAAAAGGATATTAAAAAGAGAAGTTATTACAGACATGAGATTACATTCCTTATGGACAAAGAAATAGACATATTTTGCAGTAATACTGCTTAATCACTGCAATAAATCAAAACCTAAAGGACCATTTGCTTCAGATTACCTTTTTTTCTCTCACTAGGAATTTTTGTTGCTTACCATTCAGGGGAGTGAAAAGAAAGCCCTAAATTTACTTTGCCCAAGTGGAAAGAAGCAAATCACAGACCAGCACTACTAATTACTTCCTTAAATCCAGCCAAGAAATGTATCCCATTAGGCAATTAAAATAAAATACAGTTGCCTGACTAAGCATTTAACAAAAGAATTTCTAAGGTTGTGTGGACAAGTATCCCATTAACAAAATAAAGAAAAATCCTTTAACTTAAGCAAAGAAAAATGAGAAAAAAAATAGATTATCACCATCCTATAAGAATACAGACTTCTATATTAAAACTCTAATAAAATACATGTTATATTAAAATATATGCATGTGTTTATAATATTTCAGTAGCTATTTTTTGTCTCCTTAAAATTATAAAAATCCAAGTTATTCTAACACTGATGAACAACTTCAAGACCACATCTACCAGTGTCCTCTCAGAGTTTCAGTCCTCTAAGTTATAATGAAGTACAGTAATTAAAATCCACAGGGACAGTACCAGCAGCAACAGTACACACCACAGTATTTATAAGAGTAGTGTGCACCCCGCCCAGTCTACACTTGTGGACTACAGAAAGGTAAATCTGCTACCAGAAGACTTAGAGTTGAGGCCACAATGAACTTAGGCCATATCCTAAACTCTAACACCAGGCACATCTTACCATTTCTTTGTACACTCAACCATCAGCTCCTGGTAGGAGGCCACAAACTGGAACTTGGATGCATGTTTTCCCACACGCTGAAGTCTTTTCCAAACTGAAGCCATGATGATCAGTCAATACACTGGAGCAGTTCTGGGTTAGCAATACAGCAGCTTTAATAACGCAGAGGGTCCAAAGCAAAGGAGCTTTGTATGTATGCTTGTACTTCTAAAAACTCAACTATAACTTGAAATGATGTTTGGGGTCTGTAAGTCTTCTCCCTGTTTCACAGGGTAAATCCCATCTTAGATGAATGGCCCAGTCAAAAACAGTACGATATACATGACAGGATGAGTGAGAGGAGGTTCCCTCATGGAGACATCACCATGCCACCTCAGGGGCTATATGATGCGTGTTCTGGAGGACTGAAAAGCAAAACAAAGACAGAACAAGAAAGAATATGAGAAGTGACTAATCACTCATGTTAAATAACACTGCAACAGACCACCCAGTTCTCTGCGTGTTTCAAACAATGAAGCAAAACACCAACCTCAAAACCAGTATAGCATTAAGGATCCAAGACACCAACGAAGAAATTACAGTTCACACCAAAGATGTGGAGCAACACATCAGATAATCAAGCATCAACAACAATCAAGAGAGATGTGTAAGTCGGGGCTCTACCTCTCCCTCCTAGCATCCCAGAAGGGCAAGGAGAGCGGGAAAGTCTAGGGATGCTGTTTAATGTCCACCGCCAGTCAGAGTGAGGAGTGGAGTATTTTTAAATAAACTTTGTTTTTCGGCCAACAATTAATAGCCTCAAATCCCAGAATAAGGGCTTAGAACAAATCCGGGAGCGGGAAGGAATGCTGTTGTTCACTTGCAGGGGGAAATGGATGGTAAACGAGGAGTGGAGGGAAACCTCAAGCCAAAGAGTTAGTCATGTCCCGGCTCCAGGCCACTTGGGCTTCCCTTCACCTTCGCTGCCAACCAGAGGGAAATGGAAACTCCTGCCTGGGCGTCAAGCAATGACCAGCTGGGCAAGTGGACTGTGCGGGGTCGGTGCCGCCCTCCCCCATCCTCAGGGGAACAGTCCGCTAAAGCCTAGTCTCCTCACGCACTGAGCCCAGACCCCTGCCCCCCAGCGGAGGCAGGCGGTGGCTTGTCCGCTGTCCCTGTCACCCGGGCGATGCCAGAAGACCCCCCAGCCCAGTCCCAAAGCCCCGGCCCAGCCGCTCGTCCACTCCCGCCCCCTCCTCACACCTCTAATCCCGCTGTCGGGCTCAGTCTAGCCCCGTTCCCTCCTCAGAGCCGCTTCTCCGTCGCTGCCGCAGCAGCCGCCGCCGCCGCCGCCACCGAGTCCTCCATCCCCGCCGGAGCCACATGGAACAGTCAAGCCAGCCACAGCTCGCGGGAGCCGGAATCTGCAGCCCCTCAAGCGGACGGAGCCCCTCACGCCCGCCCCCTCCCTGACAGATCGCCCCGCGACCGTCCCCCACCCTGCCAAACCCTGCCAGAGCCGCGGCTCAGTGCCCAGCACCCCCTCCCCCGCCTTTCTCCTCCGCCACCATCATCATTACCTCCCCCGCCGCACCTCTCACACTAACCCTACCCACGGCGGCTCAACCTCAGTCCGCCCGGCCGCCATTGGCCGGGCCTCTCTCGTGCTCCGCCCACCTTGGCGGCCGGGCTTTAGCGTGACCGTCGCTCTTCATTGGTAGACTTACGTGCTCATCACACGGGCTCCGCCCTCCCAGCGCCGTAGGTGTTTTTCCTCTGTCGAGCGCGGTGCAAGGTCTACCCTTCTTTTTAAAAAAATGTGAATCTACTAAGGACGATCCCGCCCATTCCCCTGATTGGCTTGGAGAGGGAAACGATAGGCGGGAGGAGTAAGGAATGTTTATAGTGAACTGCAGGGTCATTGGCGGAAGGTGGCTGTTCGTCAAAGGCGCGGCGTTGTGCTGGGCGGGGTTTCTGGCTCTTGACGGTGGTAGCCGAGGTGGAAGCTGGTTTTGCTGCAGTTGTGGGCAGTGTGGCTGCTATGGTTTTCTCTCCTGTTCTCTCGTTTCCACTTAGGACCTGGGTCCGCCACTAGCAACTAGGGTTTTTGCTCACACGGACTTTTTTTCATCCTATTCCTCCAGAGATTTTCGCCTGACAAACTGAAGGAATGACCCTATCAGGCCCTTTTCCCTGTCCCCTCATTCCGTCCAACATTCATCACTTGGTCCTCAAGGGGATTCATTCAGTAAGCTGACCTGCACCCAAAATGTTTACAGCGCAATTTCTTCTTGTTCTGATTGTTCAACATTCCTTTGAATCTTAGTTTCTCTTCGTTTTTGGTCTCTAATGGTTCTGGTAAGAACTGTGGATGGATTTGGGAGTGGCTAGTCTATACAAAGAGTGGCTAAAGGCAAAAAATAGGATGAAGTAACAGAAAGAATGTGAGGGCGGGGATACTTAACCTTGTTATTATAAAAGAGCTCAGGACTCTTCCGAATATATGGAAAGTTGTAGACACTTTCCCAAAGGATAGAAAGTGTCCTGTCAAAACAAATTTTCTTTATGTTAGGTGGGTCACAGACTTCTGGTGTAGAGAAGTGGACAAAAATGAAATGGAAGAATTTTTTTTTTTTTTTGAGACTGTGTCTTATTTTTCCTAGGCAGGAGTGCAGTGTGGCATCGTCATAGCTCACAGCAACCTCAAACTCCTGGGCTGAAGTGATCTTCCTGCCTCAGCCTCCCCAGTAGCTGGAACTGTGGGCAGAGCCCCCACGCTAAATGTTTAAGTTTTGTTTGGAGACGGAAGCCTCAGGCGATATTCTCACTGTCAGCCTACCAAAATGCTAGGATTACAGGCCTGAGCCACCAAACCCAACTAAGAATACTAACATTTAAGAAATAAGCAGAGTAAAGTGGAAAAGAAACTGAGAAGAAGGAATGGTCAGAAAAGTAGGATCACCCCAACAGCAATGGACTCTTTCTGGAAAAAGGGAAGTTAACATATGAAAAGAAAACAAGCAGGATGTGCCCTGGAAACAATTACTTGTCATTCTGGGCAAATGGACATAGAAACTTGAAAGGTGTTGGGGCTGGGGAAGGATTCTTTGAGGAACCAGAAGGGAGGGAGTGGTGAGGAAGAATGTCCACATCTGTAGACATGAAGAGCATAAGAAAAGGAGAGAGACATATTGAATAGTCAGCAGAGATGGGGAGACAGATGGAAAGCTTGAATTTGATATCTATTTCCATAAAGTGGAATAAAGTGATTTAATGATACCACAAGAACCCAGTGTACATTTTACAGAAGAGAGCACAGTTATCTCTTATTTTGCTACAATCTTAACTCTAAAATATTAAGGTAAACATAACAATTATATTAATTCTTGATGTCCTTCCCGCTTGGTTTACTAAGTCATTACAACCTGCAGCCATTATAGTCTCATATGTAATATATTTTGTGTCATTAATAGGCGTTAAATGTGTGGGTTGGTTTTATTTTGGGTCTTGGGGGGTTTTCTGGTGTTTTTGAGACAGTCTCACTCTATCGCCCTTGGAAGAGTGCTCTGACATCACAGCTCACAGCAACCTCAATCTCTTGGGCTCAAGTGATCCTCTTGCCTCAGCCTCCCAAGTAGCTGGGACTATAGGTGCTTGCCACAACGCTTGGCTATTTTTAGAGACGAGGGTCTCGCTTTTGCTCAGGCTGGTCTCAAACTCCTGAGCTTACGCATTCAACCTGCCTGGGCCTCCCAGAATGCTAGGATTATACGTGTGAGCCACGACACCTGGCTTGTGTGGGTTTTTGAGACAGAACCTCAAGCTGTCACCCTGGATAGAGTGCCATGGCATCACAGCTCACAGCAACCTCCAATTCCTGGGCTCAAACAAGTCTCCTGCCTCCACCTCCCAAGTAGTTGGGACTACAGGTGCCCGCCACAATGCCGGGCCATTTTTTGGTTGCTGCCTTCATTGTTGTTTGGTGGGCCTGGCTGGATTCGAACTCACTAACTCAGGTGTACATGGCTGGCGCCTTAGCCACTTAAGCCACAGGCGCCCAGCCACATGTAGGTTTTTTTTTAATGGCTAATTTATAGAAATCATCATAAATTATTTTCATCCGAGTTGTCCTTGACGAACAACCCAAATAATGATCAAGATATTTTTGCACACTGGGTATTATTGGTTCTTCATAACTTTTCAGCCTTTCTCATGTGGTCATACTGGTTACTTTTAATCTCTTATTCAAGAAGAGAGAAAGAGACTTTATTGTAAAGAAATCATCTTAAAAGCAATGAGTTTTAGCAATGACTGTCTTAAAAAAAAAAAAAAAAGGCAGAACACAGTGGATATTGCCTCTAATTCTAACACTTTTGGAGGCCAAAGCAGGATTGCTTGTGGCCCAGAATTCAAAACTAGTCTGAGCAAAGTAGCAGGGCTTGTCTCTACAAAAAAAAAAAAAAGAGAGAGAGAGAAAGAAAGTAGCTAGGCACAGTGGCACACACTTGTAGTCTCAGCTACCCAGAAAGCTGAGAGTCAGGAAAATCACTTGAGTCTAGGAGTTTGAGGTTGTTATGAGCTATGATGACACCACCATACTCCAGCCAGGGTTAGAGAGCTCTGATAAATAAACTAATTAATAATTAATTAATTAATTAATTAATTAACTAAGAAGTAGTATCTCTACTTCAAATTGTAGAAAATTTCAAGAGATTGATATTTTCTTATAAGGCAGCTCTTCTCTTTTAGAAGAAGATATAAACTCTTAGATGTCTTGGATATAAACTCTTCTTTTTCATTCTAGACATCAAGGTAGGTAAGAAAATAACAGGGTTAGAATTGTTTACTGAATAAGTAAAGAATTAAGAGCAGACCTTGCTAATGTTCTGCTGCCAAACTCAAGTCATAAGCTGTCTTCTGGAAGCCCCACAAAGTAGCTACTTCTTCGCCCTATAAGGCTGTCTATTAACAATTTATTGAAGAACCTTAAATATAGAATATTTTAAGATCTTTTGATCTGCTTAGCCAATAATTATCAAATTGTGTATTGATTTTATTAAATACTATAAACGGTACATAAAAGCTACAGTTTCTGTTCTGAAAGATTTTCAGAAACAGATGGTCAGCATCTTAAATTATGCAACCTCTCTAAGTCCCAGCTTCTAAATCTGCAAAACAATCATGTCTACTTTTCTGGAATGGTGAGAAGATGGAAGATATGCACATATGGACTCTATTCATAAACACATAGTTTATGCCCATACTTTATGCACATAGTAAATAGTCAAAGTGACAGAGGATACCCAAGAAGAATGAAGTCTAGGAGAACAGGTCTTCTCAAGGAGACCACAAGGATACACCTGCAGGGTCCTCCATGGTGACTCAGCTCTTGGAAATTTGTAAAATTAACTTCCTGGAACTGGGAAATTTCCACTTATGTGAAATCCTGTAATCCTGTGGAGGCTGGAATAGCATCTTCCACTTGATTCAAACTGGCCAATAAGGGTACCTATGAGTTGGAACATTTTGACTGTCAATAAAAAGGGAAAGAACAAGCCATTTGGGGAGCTCAGCCATTTGGATGGAATTCTTCTGTGCCCTAAGCTCCCGGATGGTGAATAAAGCCCTTCCTCTTATAAACACGGTGTTTGGGTACTCTTTCTCTACTTTGGGCCTCATCTTCCTGCAACAAAAGGGTAACTAATAGGGCATGCTATTGTCTTTGGTAGCAAACATAAACAAGCAAGGAGAAAACTAAACAGACCTTCAAGAATACTTAGGCAATATTATATTTCATTGTTTAGTACCAAACATCACTACCTCAAGGACTAAAGACTCTGAAACAGTACATTTAACTCAGTTGGTATAAAGAATAAGGTATCAATAATTTAGGTAGACCCGGATTTTACAATAATTTCTAAAAATTTACTCAGTCTTTGTGACTACTCCTCATGCCATATATTAGCTGGGATCTTTTGGCATGCTATAACTCACTTTTTTCTTAAGATCTCCACTTCCTTTACCTATGAGCACATATATCCTACTGATCCTCCTTCATCTAGGATTGCCCACTCTGTGTTTCACCCTCTCTCTAATCACCTGTTCACTCAGGTCTTAATTTATCATCTCCTATTCCAGGCTTAATCTGCCATGTAATATACCAGTGGATGCAATTTAATTAATTGTCCTGTCCATTTGACCCAGGTTGTTGATGCTTTACTTAAGGAGGGACTCAACATTTAAAGTAATTTCAATTTTGCATTTAAATATCATCAAACTTAAACCAAAGATAGAATGCAAAGAAGAAAAAAACACCATTCAAAAACTTTAAATCTTCTGGGCTCAGTGGCTCATGCCTTAAATCCTAGAACGTTGGGAGGCCAAGGCAGGTGGACTGCTTGAGCTACCAAGTTTGAGACCAGCCAGAGCAAAAGTGAGACCCTGTCTCTACTAAAAATAGAAAATCTGAGGCAAGAATATCACTTGTGCCCAAGAGTTTCAAGTTGCTATGAGCTATGATGCCAGAGCACTCAACTCAGGGTGACAGTCTGAGACTCTGTCTCAAAAAAAAAAAAAACTTTAAAACTTGTCTGCCATGACTGTTTTGAAAATGACACAAATTATTTTCAATAAAACAGCTTTTCTAGTCACAATTTCAGAAACCCCAAAATGGAGATTCTTGTCTATGAAATGCAACCATAGGCTTGAATTATTATCTTTCCTGATGATAAAAATTCTTATCTTTGTGTTTTACAGTTTTTCCAGTGAAATTGTGAGAAGTAATATTGCAGGATTTGACTACCAATGGAATTTATCTGTGCTTGAGTCCTAGTAATAAGATTTACTCCCAACAATAGCACTGCAGATGTTTGCATTGTTTTTTCCAATTACCATAGCAGTTATACTGTACACAATATTATTGCAATTTTAGCTGCTAATGAAATTGTTTTAAATCCATAGCAAATTGACTACCAACTATTTTATAACTTTTTTATGTTTTTCTTTCTTTCTCTTTCTTTCATTTTTTTTTTCAGACTAAGTCATACTCTGTTTCTTGCCCAGGCTCATGTGCCTTAGCATCAGCCTAGTTCACAGCAACTTCAAACTCCTAGACTCAAGGGATCCTCCTGCCTCAGCCTCTTGAGTAGCTGGGAGTACAGGTGCCTGCCACAAAGCCCATTAATTCTTTAGTAGAGCTATGGTCTCACTCTTGCTTAGGCTGGTCTCTAAACACCTGAGCTCCAGTCTCAGCCTCCCAGAGCACTAGAATTACAGGCATGAGCCACCACGCCAGACCCATGTTTGTGTTCTTAAAAACTCACTGTGGCAGGCAGGCAGAAAGCCACCAGATCTCAAGGGGCCTTTCTGGTAGACCAGAATCAACCTACTAGCAATCTGTGAGGCTGGTTGACTTTGAGGAAAGATGCATATTAGAAATTTCAGAGGAGCCAGCATGGTTGAGGAAGAGCAAGGATCAAATGCTTCATCCTCTTCCACTGATCCCCTGATACTATGGAAGCCTCCTCGGTTGAGATGCAGTTCCTGCCAAATTGACTATGATTAAGTGTTTGCCATACCTTGTGAAATGAGAACTTAAAATAGAAATTGGATTGAGTAATGAAAAAATAAAACTGTTTCTTACAAACCTGAATTTTTTTAGATTGAGATTTATACATGCTATATAACCTTAAATGACAACTCTATCAAAATAAAAACCTACATTTATTCATTTAAAAGGTGACCTTCCCCCCCCACCTCCATCATTATGAGACTCATTCTTTGGCTGACATGAAAGTTTTAAAAAGCTGTACTAGAAAGACATCTTTCAATCAAAAACAGAGTATTCTATTTTGAAATTGTTTCTGTTCCAGTTATCCATGAATAAATCTTTGGAGTTAGTCATAATGCAGTCTTTCACATTGGACCTGTAATGGCACTAATTCTAGGACCTCAATTTTGTACTGTGTCCTCAACTGTTTTGAAATTCAAGTAGAGACAGAAACAAGTCTACAGATACCATCCACTTTGGTTCAGTAGATTTGACTCATTTTGTTAATCTGGAGCAACATAGCAAATGATTTGAAGGCTTACAAATCTTTAAGAAGATATTACAGGCAATAATGACATTCAAAATGGGATACTCAGTGTTAACAACACAGCATAGGCTTTAATCAGTTAGAATGGATGACAACTATAAACCATTAGCCCAGTAGTCCCATTGTGAACCTTCTAAATATCAGCCCTGACTCTAGAGTCCCCTTAACTGATCTGTACCATCCTATTAGCCTAACCCTTCAAATTACTTGAGATAATTTCATGATGGTCAAGTCCCAATCCACAAATGTGTATGCTATCAGAGATAATTTACACACTGCAAATAAATGGACCATTACTGGGATTATTGTAGCAAAGGTTTATGTTGGAATTAGGAGCCCTTTCTATGAAATTCTTTGCTAAATTCAATAAATTCATCTATAAAATCAGTAGGAATTCATGAGCAAGGCTTATTGATCGTTTCCTATTAAGAGCCTTTGACTAATTGTACGGGGTAGACTGACTTTACTTCGTTTCTTCTATGTTTTCAATAATTAAAATTCCTGGTAACCAGATATAGCATCCAGCCAGTGTTTTCCTGTGAATAATTCCTGGTTGACTATATTTAGTAAGAATAAGATAATCTAATTAATATCTTCTGAAATAATAAGGCTAGACAGGAAAGGCAAAGAAAAACAGTAGGAATTCACAATCTGAGTACATTGAACAGAAAGTTCACAATCTCAGAGTGCATTGAACACCCTCCATCTGGTGTTAAATCAAAGCATTTCTATCCCATACAGTGCAAAGCTGAGATCAGACAGAGCCTCACTTACCAGGGCACTGGGCATGAGCCAAGGGAAAGTAGCACTGTTGTCTAAGCTCATCCCAGATGAGCCGAGTTGGAAAATAAACCCAGCTTTCAGAAGATAGGATTAACTTATGCACAGTTTGGGCAATCTTCTGGGGAGGGCAAGATGGTGAAAATTTCCAGGGCAAGGGCAATAACTTGGGAGCCAGAGAGACCTGCAATGTTATTCTAGATCTTTCTTTTCCCATCAAGTCACCAATTAGTGTGTGGGTTTACAATGTGCAGAACATAGCCTGCAAAGCAAACAAGACTTTGTGAGAGCTGCTGGATATTTTTTCATAATCAGTTACAATTTTTAGATGCTATTTTTAAATATTCCCAATAATGTACCATTGATCTCTTTCTCCAAGAAAAGAAATTCAAGAATTGAGCAAGAGTTAAGTTTTTGTGCCATAGTTCAGGTCATGTAAAGAAATCCTGTTGGGCAGCGCCTGTGGCTCAAGGAGTAGGACGTGGGCCCCATATACCAGGGGTGGCAGGTTCAAGCCTGACCCCGCCCAAAACTGCCAAAAAAAGAAATCCTGTTAACTTTAACATTAAAAATTATGATATTTTATTCCTGAAATAAATTTTGTCTATTTCAGATACTATTAGTAGTAAGCTATGTTCCAAGAAAGCCCCTTGAAATGATTGTCTAATATTATCAGCAATCCATTTCTCATTTCAAAAACACCTAAGCACATTTCGCTCAATACCCAGCATACTTTTGTGTAGAAAGGAGAGTGTTATACTTGTGCCTCTTTCTTTATATAACACATGCTACAGAGATGTATATTTAGAGGTCACAACTTGATCATATTTGAAATATTCATGCTTCCTTTCATTAAGGAAAGCAAGAACAGGAGGCACATTGACTGCTCTACTTCTTTTATTCTTATTGCAGCACACTTCTATTACTCACACAGCTACTTATGCCTGTCAGTTTGTTCACAATGTTATCTGGTCCAACCTATATCACATCTTAAGAAATAATAATTACTCTAATTCTGCACTCAGTTGCCAGTGATAAATAGACTGACTTGTTGAGTATGCTTCTGTCATATATGTCTTACTATAACATGAAATTGCTCTGCTACATGGATAATAGTAACTGATATTTGCAGGGCCTAAGAATATTATTTGACCAAACAATTTTGCCAATAGTTCAATCCTTCACTTGTTAATTTCCCTTAATAATATCTCACTAATTTTCAGCTAATTTGCAAACTTTAAGGCAATAAGGTAATGTATTTTTGCTACAACTTTGGTGGCTTAGTCATTTTAATTTTCTTTAATGACATTTATAGTGAAAAATCCTTTCATTTATTAACAAATATTTAGTGAATAATTGCTAAGCTCATGGTATTGAGAATGTAGCACATGAAAAGAATAAAAACCCCTGCCTTCCTGAAGCTCACCTTCCTCATCAATTAGAAGCCAATGTTTAGCATTTGCTTTAGAAAATCTCAATTGGTGAGAGATAACTGAACTTCAACAATGACACAAAAACCTAACTGACAAACGTGTTATAAAAGCCAATGTACTGGAGACTAACATTAATGAATAACTCAATAAAATCCAATTTTCATACATGTGCTATTATATTTCCAGTTATTTCTCTTTTTGTGGCTACTGTGCAAAGTCAGATATAGGCTTGTCATAGCACACACAGAATTATAATCTGTATTTGTGCTGAAATGTCATTTATAATTTATGAGGTTTTTCTTGAATTGTAGTAGTTATATTATTATTTTAACATTATTTTAATGCATCATTGAATACTTTAGAGACCTGATCCTTTATTTAAAAATTATGTCTATAAGACAACACTATATTACCTACAAAAATGCAAAATTAACACATGCCAAAATTGAAAATTACATTGTTTGAAAAAGATGATCTACATACTGTTAAATATGAGCCAAAACAGTCTGATGAACGTATTCCCTGGCACTCACATGCAACTTTAATGTGTGTGCTGGTTAAGTTTAACGACTATACTGGTTGAGCATGTGACAGGATTTTAGGAAACACACCTATTCGATTTCTTTTCCCATCTGACTCCTTAAAATAACTATCAAAAAATTAAAAAAACCAAAAGCCTATTTTTACTGCTGTTTACTTAGAAATATTTCCATTTTCTTCTTAGGTATTCTGAGAGGTAAAATAATTAAAAGTTTTTTTTATTTTGTATGTGTTCCATGATTTTAAAAAATGTAAAAATATTAAAAACTCAGGATACACGAATAACTTTAGGTTAGTGTGAAAATTATAAGTGATATTGTTGTGTTTTAAAATTCTTTGGTTTTATTTTGTTTTTTACAAAAAAAATCATTAAAGTTTATACCCGTAGTTTTAGACTGAAGATATTGTATGTCATCATTATGGACTCTTCAAAATGTTCTCTTACTATCTAAAAGCTTTCCATCTATAGTTTCTAGTTATAAATTATATCTAAATAATAAAAAATGGAAACTGTGCCCCAAATAAATTCATTCCTGGTATATCTAATGTGTTTTGATTCCAATTCATTCTGCCAATTTACATACTCCAGTTTGGGTATTAAAATGGAAAATCTTCTTTTACAAAATGCTTTGTCTTTAGGAGTGTCTTCTGCATTTTATACCATGAAAAGGACAAGTTTTCAATGGCACCTTTTGTGTGTTTAAATAACAATTAATTGCATAAATCTGCTGGGCATTTTCCTCATTATCCTCTAATGCTGGTTCATATTTGGCTGCCTTCCTACAAGGTCTGTTAATTACGTTGTGAATTATCCTAGAAAAAGTGCCACATACCTCACTGCTGAGTATCACTATAGTCACCCTTGAAGTATTCCCCTTGGGAAGCTAATTACTGATGCCAGCACCTAGTTCATCCTTCAAAGCAATTTTGGAAATCTTTCTAGAATGGCCATCAAAGCTGTCATCATATTACCCTTGATGTCTTTACTGTCATAAAAATTTCTTCCTTTCAATTTTTTCTTTATCTTCAGGTAAAGAAAAAAGTCACTGGGGGGCCACAGCAGTTGAGTGGGGAGGGCATTCCAATACTGTTATTTGTTTACTGACTGAAAACGCCCTCACAGACAGTGCCTTGTCAGTTGGTGCATTTTCGTGATGTAAGAGCCATGAGCTGTTGGCCAAGATTTTCAATTAAGATTTCCTACTTCTCTATCAATGATTACTTGGTCTGATATGCTTCTGACAGTCAGCCAATGATTTTGATGCACAATGTGATGAATTTTTGCAACGTTTTCCTAAGTTCTACTGTCCGCCCTGACCTCTCTTCATCAGTGACACTTTCTCTCCCTCAGAAAAACATATAATCTATTTGTATATTGCCATTTTCTTTGTGGCATAATCCCCATAAACTTGGACTAATGCATCCTTGATTTCACTTCCACTGTTATAAAGTTTAATAAGAAATTTACAAATATTTGTTCATCAGTCTAATTCAAGTTCTGACATTCTCAAAACAGCACACAAAAACAACCAACAATGACAATGAACACCACTCCGCAAAATACACTGCCACAGACAGCATACAATGGTGAGACACTGATAGACCAAGGTTATGAAACCTTACCAAGTTGTTGGTACAATGCCTGCCATTGTAACCAGAGGGTGCAAGTTCACAAACTTGATTGTCAGACCTCATATTTTCATGCTCTTTGTGGAAGATTCTATTCTCTGCTTCAGTGTCAAGTGAGGTGCATCAAATAAGCAAATATTTACAAGTCCCTACTATGTGCAAAAAAGTGTTGAATTTAAAATAACATAAAAGCCATGATCAAAGACCTCAAAAAGTGTAAACTTAGTATAGAGAAAAATGAATAGATTATAAAAATGTAAACTATAACAAATGTAATATCTTATAAATTATTTAGTCTAGCCGAAAGCTTTCAGTCTTTTCCAGTATGACCTACTACAGTTCAACAATAGACAGATATGCCAATTTTAAAACTGGCAAGGATTTAAATAGACATTTCTCCAAAGAAGGTAGGTAAATGACCAATGAGTACATAAAAAGAAGTTCAATATCATTTGCTATCAGAGAAATGAAAATCAAAACCACAGTAAGATACTACTTCAAACCCACTAAAATAGCTTAAAATCAAAGGCAGACAGGAACAAGTGCTAATGAGGGTGTAGCGAATTTGGAGCCCTTATACATTGCTGTTGGGACTGTAAAAAAGAAAAGCCACTTGGAAAAACAGTTTGGCAGTTTCTCAAAATGGTAAACATAGAGTTACCATGTGATTCAGAAATTCACTCCTAATTAAATACCTAAGAGAAAAGAAAGCATATGTCTGCACAAAAACTGGTACATAGTGTTGATAGCAATGCTATTCATAATAGCCAAAAAGTGAAAATGACCCAAATTCCATCAGCTAATGAGTGGTTAAACAAAATGTGGTACATTCATACAATGGAATATTATTCAGCAATAAAAAGGAATGAAGTTCGATTCATACTACAATGCGGACAAACTTTGAAACCATTATGCTAAATGAAAGAAATCAGTCACAAAAGACAATGTACTTTCTGATTCCCTTTATATGAAAAGTCCACAGTAGACAAGTCCATAGAGACAGAAAGTAGACCAGTGGTTGCTAGGAAAGAGGGGAAAGGGGGAATGACTGCTAATAATGATGGGCGTTCTTTTTGAAGTGATAAAAATGATCTAAAATTAAATAGTGATGGTGGTTGCACAACTCTGTGAATATACTAAAAATCACTGAATTGTATAGTTTACACGAATGATATTTATGGTATGTGATTTATATCTCAGTAAAGTTGTTATTAAGAAAAATAAAAGAATGTAGAAACCACTGACCAAAGGCAGTTGCTATGCTTACTCTTCTGCAGCCACATTTAACTAAGAGTCACAAGACAACCCAATGTGCTGGAAAGTTCAGCAAAATACAATGTTCTTATGTAGAAATTTAAAATGTGAATGTTCTTTTTACTTACAGTTTGGAGATATGGATTCTAGTTTTCCTTAGACTCCAACCTGCAGCCTGGGACAAGTCATTTAGGTTTAACACCATTCTGTTCCTTCATCTGTAAAGCGAAAGCAGTAAATTAGAGGATTTTCAACTGAAGGGAGAGTTTAAGGTCTGGAGGAGTTCAGAGGAAAAAATTATTAATTGGCTCTCAACATGTATTATCCTTTTTTCCCTCAGGCCACAGGAACCCTGATTTCTAGCTGAGCAATTTCAGCTAAAGACCTGCCAGCTGCCTTTGTAGCTAGATGTGGGTATGTGCTTAAGTTTGGCTAAGTGCATAACTTCTAGGAAGTTTCTTCAAAGGGAAGGAGTGTGCCTTTCTTTGTCTCTCCATTTTGTTGATGGGATATGAATGGGCTAGATCCCTAGCAGCTATCTTGGACCATGAGAATGAGGAGTGGCAAAGTTGCAAGCTGGGAAGAGTCCTGGGTTCCTCACAATTTTGTATACCTACCACCCTTGCCCTGAACTGTGACCAGACTTCTTTGATATGAGACAGAAAAAAATCACATAAACCATAGTTATTTTGTTTGCTTTTTCCCTGTCACATGAAAAGGTGCTTAATTCTAAAGACTACACTGGGTTTATGAAGAGAAAAGGGTATTTTATTATTATCATTATGATTATTAAATCATAGCTGTGTACATTAGTGCAATCAAGGGGTACAATGTGCTGGTTTCATATACAATCTGAACTATTTTCATCAAACTGATTAACACAGACTTCATGACATTTTCTTAGTTATTATAAGAAGACATTTGTATTCTGCATTTAGTAAGTTTCGCCTGTACCCTTCTAAGATGCACCATAGGTGTGGCCCCATCATTTATCCTCTCTCCACCCCAAACTCGCCCTTCCCCTCCCCTCCCTTGCCCCTTTCCCCATATTCTTGTGCTATAGTCGGGTTAGAGCCTTCATATGAAACCTATAAATTAGCTTCATAGTAGGGCTGAGTACATTGAATACTTTTTCTTCCATTCTTGAGATATTTTGCTAAGAAGAATATGTTACAGCTCCATCCATGGAAACATGAAAGAGGTAAAGTCTCCATCTTTCTTTAAGGCTGCATAGTATTCCATGGTATACATGTACCACAATTTATTAATCCATTCGTGGGTCAATGGGCTCTTGGGCTTCTTCCATGACCTAGCAATTATGAATTGGGCTGCAATGAACATTCTGGTACAGATGTCTTTGTTATAACGTGATTTTTGGTCTTCTGGGTATATACCCTAGTAAAGGAATTATAGGATCGAATGGCAGGTCAATTTTTAGACCTCTAAGTATTCTCCAAACATCCTTCCAAAAGGAATGTATTAGTGTGCATTCCCACCAGCGGGGTAGAAGTGTTCCCTTTTCTCCACATCCACGCCAACATCGCTGGTTTTGAGATTTTGTTATGTGGGCTAATCTTATTGGAGTTAGGTGATATCCCAAAGTAGTTTTGATTTGCATTTCTCTGATGATTAAGGATGGTGACCATTTTTTCACGTGGCTGTAGGCCGTGCGCCTGTCTCCTTTAAAGAAGTTTCTCTTCAAGTCCTTTGCCCACCCTGAGATGGGATCACTTGTTCGAGAAAAGGGTATTTTTGATGGTCTTGGAGAACGGGAGTTTACTCTTTCAGAAAAGTTAAAACCTTCTTTCTAAATGGAAACTAAACTAATGTGAGGGCATG
>CAUYON010161657.1:0-10256 GCA_963573935.1 Arctocebus calabarensis | reverse complement strand
TTTATTTTTTAAAGTAAAGTCTCCATGGGCTTTTCTCTTTTTGCCCCTATTTCAAGTAGCGGCATTGACTGCCTTTGTTCTGGCCCCTTTTTTTTTTTTTTTTTTTTTTTTTGGTAGAGACAGAGTCTCACTTTATTGCCCTCGGTAGAGTGCTATGGCATCACACAGCTCACAGCAACCTCCAACTCCTAGGCTTAGGTGATTCTCTTGCCTCAGCCTCCTGAGTTTTCTGGACCATTTTAAAGATTATTTTATGGCTGGCCAGGTGCTGTGGTTCATGCCTATAATCTTAGCACTCTGGAAGACTGAAGTGGAAGGATCCATTGAAAAATAAGCCAGGTATGTGGCAAGTTCGTATAGTCCCAGCTATTCAGGAGACTGGGTTCATTCCATTGTTAGACATTTTACCTACCTACTAAGTGAGAAAGGGAGGAAATTTGTGATCACTAAGGATAGAAACCAGGTGAATTGTTAGAACTTTGGCTGGTTTGCTTGAGTTGGGTGCCTAAAGCTTAAGGAAGAATGGAAATACTGTGCCATCTTACTACTGCAGTCCTCTTATACTCTTATCATGTCAACCACAGATCCATTTGGAGGAGACAGTAAAAGGTCTGTCGCAGAGTTCTTTTGCAGTATATCTAAGGTGGCATAGAAGAACTTTGGCACTCTGCAAGGGACAGGGGCTGACCCCAGAGAGACAGAACTCTGGTGGGGTACCTCAGACAAGGCTTTATCTAGTACCCAAGCTCTTTCTGTTACCAAAAGTTCAGTACTTGTCTTGCAGACTGAATGAAGAACAACAAGGATACATGGTTTGAGGAAAAGGAAAGAAAAGTTTACAAATTTGCCAGCAAATGAGTATGGCAGACTCTCATCATAAAGAACCATTGTCCCCTTACTCTCTTTAATCAAAAATACAAAGCTTTTAAAAGGGGGGTTTCAGTTCCAGACTATTGCTGTGTAACTATGGTTATTGTTCCTAGTCTACCTTATCTCCAGTGAAGATGATCCCATGACCTTTGCCCATACAATTCCATTGAGCCATCTCTTGTGGTTTAAGATACTAGAGAACAAAGAACAAAGAATCTTCCTCTACCCCTCTGATCACTGGCCTTAGGCAGGAAGGCAGGTTTTAATTCTTCAGAAAGGGTGAGGGGTCTTACAGAGAAATCTCAGAAAACATTTTGTCCTTTTTCAGACCTCTCTGTTACATTACAGCTCCTGACTGGATTTACAGAGCTGATGAAGATGGCCAACTTGATACGAAGAATTAGATAGATTATCAAGAGTCAATTGAAAAAGTCCCCTAGCCCTTATGTTGAAATCAAGCAAGAATTTAAGAGATGTTATCTTTACAGTGCAAATGCATTCTTTTTTTGTTTGTTTTTTAGAGACAGAGTCTCACTTTGTTGCCCTTGGTAGAGTGTCATGGCTTCATGGCTCACAGCAACCTCCAGCTCCTGGGCTTAGGCAATTCTATTGTCTCAGCCTCCCGAGTAACTGGGACTACAGGTGCCCGCCACAACGCTCAGCCATTTTTTTGTTGCAGTTCGGCCAGGGCCAGGTTTGAACCTGCCACCCTTGGTATATGGGGCTGGCGCCCTACTCACTGAGCCACAGGCACCGCCCATGCAAATGCATTCTTTAAAAAAAGTTACCACTTTACAAGCAAGCTTGAGTCAACCAAGAGGTGTAAACCCCACAACTGCAAGTAGAAAACAGTGTGGTAGTGACTTTTTTAATTAAGAATTTTTTTTTTCGGCTAGGCACCTGTGGGTCAATGGGCTAAGGCTCCAGCCATGTACACCTGAGCTGGTGGGTTCGAATCCAGCCTGGGCCCACCAAACAACAATGACGGCTGCAACCAAAAAATGGCCAGGCATTGTGGTGGGCGCCTTAGTCTCACCTACTTGGGAGGCGGACGCAAGAGACTCGCTTGAGCCCAGGAATTGGAGGTTGCTGTGAGCTGTGATGCTACAGCACTCTATCCAAGGTGACAGCTTTGAGGCTCTGTCTCAAAAAAAAAAAGAATTTTTTTTTCTTTTTTTTGAGACAGAGTCTTTATTTGTTACCCTCAGTAGAGTGCTATAGCATCTCAGCTCACGGACAACTTTCAACCCTTGGGCTTAAGCAGTTCTCTTACCTCAGCCTCCCAAGTAGCTGGGACCTCAGGTGCCTGGCTATTTTTCTGTTGCAGTTGTCATTGTTGCTTTTAGCTGTCCCAGGCCCAATTTGAACCCGCTAGCCTCAGTGTATGTGGCCAGCGTTTACCCACTGAACTACAGGAGCCACCTAATTAAGAAGTCTTTAAAGTGGAAATAGATGGTGTCAGTAAGGACACCTTGCCACCTGATAAGAAGGGTTTTTGTTTAACCAATAATATTAGCAGTTCATTTGCTTTAAAGAGAAATATGATTTCAGG
Organism: Arctocebus calabarensis; assembly: GCA_963573935.1. Taxonomy (NCBI): domain Eukaryota; kingdom Metazoa; phylum Chordata; class Mammalia; order Primates; family Lorisidae; genus Arctocebus; species Arctocebus calabarensis. The sequence goes on along the minus strand of CAUYON010161657.1, from coordinate 7,834 downwards.
TGGCACTGGAAGCTCTACTCTCCCATTTAAATATGGTGGGAAGCTTCAGGAAGTTTTGGAAAGAGTCAAACTTATATCTCTGTTAGGTACAGAAGCCTAAGTCACCCTCCAAATCAGTCCCCTGTGGGGAGGAGGTACCTCAATTTACTTAATGGGATTTGGGCAAGGTTCACAGTGTAGAAAAGAAGATCACATGACTTGTGAGTGGACCAATTCACTATACTATTGTTACTACTATATCTGAATGTCTGGCATTGATGCTTCTATTTCAGTATCACTTAAGTGCCATAGGGGATTCTCCCTGTTAGAAAGAGCTGTATATAAAGAAGTGCTAGAAGTGCTGGAAGTTCTTTGGGACCCCCACAACCCTAATGAGCACTTTGAGCTACATATAGTCTTTGTGACTAATGATTTTGCTCATTGGAGTCTCTGGCAAAGGGAAAAAGCTTCTTGGAAGTGCTCTTTGGGGTGTTAGACTTTTGCCCTTGAAATGAATGTTTTGTGTTTTTATCTCTCCAGACCATTTGCAGTCTGGCAATGATGTGCATTTTGTTGTAAACATCATTCAACAAAGGGCTAATAATCAAGAAATTTAATGGTGCTTCCATGTTTGCTGTCATCACAGGTCTCTGGTGCTATTGACCATAGGAATGGCCACCTCAAAAGCCAGCTCAAACAATTTTTCTGATTTTACCTCCTTATCTATTTCCTATTTCACATACTGTAGTAAAGAAATTTATTTACTAACTCAAAAGACAAAATGAAAAAAAGAAAGAAAAGAAATTTATTTACTAAAGATGGCTTTTCCCAAAAAAGGGATCATACCTTTTTGAACTTCCTTGGTAATAACCAGGACAGAAGAGGTTGAGGATTATATAGACCTATTTTTTGGAACTTCAGGATTTTCTTCTGACCATTCCTGAGCATGATGTTTCTTTCTTTCCCCTAATGGCAGTTCCTGCTAGCCTTGGCATACCCACCCAGTGACAGCCTAGCCAAAGTATAGCTTAAAGGGTTCAACTTTAATTCTGGTTCATCTATCTGGATTCTTTTGTTGGATGACATGTCCTAGATCATAAAGATGATATTCACTCAGTTGAATGTACATTGTTTACCAAGTATACCTATAGGGGCCCATGTAGAACAAAGAAGAAGGCATAATACAATGCACTATCTTATAACCAATGTTCTGAGTGATTTATAATATCAGATTGTGATCTGTCTTTGACATTACAGATAGTCATATATAAATATAGAACTCTTTTACTCCTTAATTCAATAATTTTATTTACTTTGACACATTTTTTTTTAAATGGCTAATGCATGCAGGAAATACAAGAGTCAAGCATTACAAAAGTGTGTGCAATAAAAAGTTTCTCAGAATTTTTTATATCCCTGGCTATCTGACTTCTAATTTTCTTCAGAGGTAATAATTGTTATTTTACCAGGTATTCTTCCCAAAGGAATCTTTGGAATCCATTTATGGACAGAACTATGATGCCCCTCCATTTGGATGGGAATACATAGGTCATTATGAAAACTTTGAGATGCATAAAAATCAAAAAACATAAACATCTGCATGTCATAAACAAATGAAGCCCTCTGGGCAACTCTAATAAGCCAAGCAAGTTGAAACGTACATAGGTGAATTAGAAAGGACTCTATCGGCTATGTTTCTTAAAAGTAAAATAATGGAACATGGTTAGGCGCCTGTGGCTCAATGGGCTAAGGCGTCAGCCACATACACCTGAGCTGGTGGGTTCAAATCCAGCCTGGGCCTGCCAATCAACAATGACGGCTGCAACCAAAAAATGGCCGGGTGTTGTGGCGGGCGCCTGTAGTCCCAGCTACTTGGGAGGCAGAGGCAGGAGACTCTCTTGAGCCCAGGAATTGGAGGTTGCTGTGATGCTACAGCACTCTATCCAGGGTGACAGCTTGAGGCTCTGTCTCAAAAAATAAATAAATAAATAAATAAAATGGAACGTAACACAGTCTGTCCCAAAAGTTTCATAGTGACCCACATATAAACCATAATTTTCATATAGAATGTCAGATATACAACCTGGTTGGCTCATTTGGAAGCCTGTGGGTGTTTCTATACAATAAATTCAAATAGTTGTTATGTTTCAACTGTAAAAAAATTTAGATTTTTTACATTTGACACAAAATCTATGTATTTAGAAAAAAGAGCTTTATTTCTACTAAAGGGGAACTTATTTTAATCTGCCTGCAGGAAGTGAAGCCTCCAGCTGAAACCAAAAAGCAGGTGCTTTGAGGGAGGGAAAGATGAGACAGGAATTTATGCTGAACAGATTGGCTAAGTATATTATGTTCAACAGGTTATAGAAGGATCTATGAATATTTACAAAGAGGAAGCCCTTTCCTGTATAGTAAGTGAACAATGCATGTTATATGTACTCATTTGGGGTTCGAGATTTGTCAAAAGGTGAAACAGAGGACACAAAGGCACTCAGTGTGCAGTCTGTGTAGACTAGCCAAAACCACTCCATGGTCATGGTCTCTCATCAAGAATAAGAGACACAATCTGACCCATATGAAAAAAAAGCCTAATAATGGTTAGTGAAAGAATATAATGAGGTTTATCCAGACTACTGTCTTGTCATAGCTGGAAACTCAGTTTTTAAGGTTTCTCTAGGGGTCTGCTTGGCTAAGGGGGGTCTGTTTATTCAGTTAGAAGTCAGGATTTTATTTTTTATTTCTCATATGAAAACTCAGTATTTTATGTGATTGCTATACTTAAGGACCAGGGTCATTCATGTTTATGGCTTTATTGTGTAAGGTGTTTAGAACACAGTACATGCTCCACTGGTGTGTTAATAATCAACTTTGTACTATTTTTAAAAATTAACAGAGAAGATACAAACAAGGTAATTGAAGTGTTTTCTTTTTCTTTTTCTTTTTCTTTTTTATTAATACCATACTTTTACCTTAAGTGGCTAGGCAGTGTTAGATAAAGCTTAATCACTTCTCTTTTAGACTCTTTCACACTGCTTACCTTATACTATGTATATATTAATAAATTGCTTATTTGTTAGCTCTAATTCAGTCACACTTTCCTGATCACAGTGATTAGGTTTTAGTATTCCCAAATCTTCTGTGACAAACATTTCTGGTAAGTCACTTCTATAAATAGCTAACGTGATACATTACTTGATTTTTCCTAGTTGTGTTCTCAAGAGATATTGTTCATTGCTTTGGAATACTCCCATATTGTGATAACATTTTATAGATAAGTATTCATCTGTTTCACCTGAAACCTTACAGTTTGAAGAAATGATTCATTTGGATTTTTTTTATTGTTCCAGGTGGTAAGACTAAGACTCAGATAGGGAAGCCAGATTCAGAGAAGGTAATTACAGCAAAAACTGAATCATTGACTGAAGCATCTGGCAACCTCAGAGAGCATGTTCTCCAGGATTGTGAAGGCAGAGGATTCTGTGGATTTGGGGATAAATTAAATGAAAAGCATCAGAACCTATTTGAAAGACAACAACCTAACTGTGATGAATGTGGGCAAAGCTTTGTTTGGAGTACTGGCCTGCTTAAACACCGAAGAACCCACTCTCCCTATCTCTCACATAGGGAGAAACCCTATGAATGTGATAAGTGTGGAAAAGCCTTTACTGTGAGCTCAGCCCTAGTTCTGCATCAGAGAATTCATACTGGGGAGAAACCTTATCCTTGTAATTGGTGTATTAAAAGTTTCAGTCGGAGCTCAGACCTTATTAAACATCAAAGAGTCCACACTGGTGAAAAACCCTATAAATGTGATGAATGTGGGAAAGCCTTCAGTCAGAGCTCAGATCTTATTATACATCAGAGAATCCATACAGGAGAAAAACCCTATCAGTGCAGTCATTGTAGTAAAAGTTTCAGCCAGCGCTCAGACCTGGTTAAACATCAGAGAATCCACACTGGAGAGAAGCCTTATACATGTAACCAGTGTAACAAACATTTTAGTCAGAGTTCTGATGTCATAAAACATCAGAGAATCCACACTGGGGAGAAACCGTATAAATGTGATGTGTGTGGGAAAGCCTTCAGTCAGAGCTCAGATCTTATTCTACATCAGAGAATCCATACCGGGGAGAAACCATATCCATGTAATCAATGTAGCAAAAGTTTCAGTCAGAACTCAGACCTTATTAAACATCGAAGGATCCACACTGGAGAGAAACCCTATAAATGTAATGAATGTGGAAAAGCTTTTAATCAGAGCTCAGTCCTTATTCTGCATCAAAGAATTCATACTGGAGAGAAACCCTATCCATGTAATCAATGTAGCAAAACCTTCAGTAGGCTTTCAGATCTTATTAATCATCAACGAATTCACACTGGAGAGAAGCCTTACCCATGTAATCAGTGCAGTAAAATGTTTAGTCGAAGATCAGATCTTGTTAAACATCATAGAATTCATACAGGTGAGAAACCCTATGAATGTCATGAGTGTGGGAAAACCTTTAGTCAGAGCTCCAACCTTATTCTTCATCAGCGAATCCACACTGGAGAGAAACCTTATCCATGTAGCGATTGTACTAAAAGCTTTAGTCGCCGTTCAGATCTTGTTAAACATCAAAGAATACACACTGGAGAGAAACCGTATACATGTAACCAGTGCAGTAAAAGTTTTAGTCAAAGCTCAGACCTCACTAAACATCAAAGGGTACACTCTGGTGAAAAGCCCTATCATTGTGACACTTGTGAGAAAGCCTTTAGTCAAAGTTCTGACCTTATTCTTCATCAGAGAGTTCACACTGGAGAAAAACCATATCCATGCACACAGTGCAGCAAATGTTTCAGTCAGAATTCAGACCTCATCAAACACCAGAGAATCCACACTGGGGAAAAACCTTACAAATGTAACGAGTGTGGGAAGGCTTTCAGTCAGTGCTCAGCTCTTATCCTACATCAAAGAATCCATACTGGGGAGAAACCATATTCCTGTGATCAATGTGGCAAAAGCTTTAGTCGGCGCTCTGATCTCATTAACCATCAAAGAATCCACACTGGGGAAAAGCCATATAAATGTGATGCCTGTAGGAAAGCCTTCAACACATGTACAGATCTTGTTCAACACCAGAAACTCCACCTTGAGAAGAAACCCTACCATTGTCTTCAGTGCAACAGAAGTTTTAGCCAGCTCTCTGATCTTATTAATCATGAGAAAGTCCATTCTGGGGAAGACAGTCTAGATGTGATGAATGCAGGACAATCTCTAGGGTATACATCAACTTTGTTCAGTACCAGAGACACTATACCAGAAAAAAATCTTATGAATGCTCTTGATGAGTATGAAAAAGGTTTTACTCAATGCTCAACTCTTATGCTACATTAACAAAAACCATATGAAGAGGAAACATTCCATTTTATAATGAAAGTTTAACTCAGAGATCAGACATTACTAAAATTAAGCAAAATTCTAAAGAGTTCTTTGAGTTGTAGGAAAACCTCCAATATGAATAAAATTTTCACTGAATGTCAGCCACAATAGAAACAAATTTCTGTCTTTGCTATAATGTAGGGAAAGCTCTTGTCTTTTATACAGACATGATCCACAAAAGGAGAGTTATTATCATTGCAAGAAATGTATAACAACATTAATGTAGAACTTACCAGATATTTTAAAGATTAGTGTGGGGACGTGTTCAATTAACTCAGAAGGAAATGTATTATAATCTAAAACCTTTAGTGAGCCCAAATTACCAATTGTATATCAGCAGTTATTTTAGAGAATGTAGGGAAAACTTAAGTCCCCTTCATATTTTACATGACATTCATACTAATATGACACTTAGCCTCTGACAGCTAGAGTTCTCCTTATGCTAATGTAGATAGCTATCTGTAAATTCCCTGTGTGTAAACATGCTGTACCACTCCAGTATTAAATGTATAAACTAGATAACTCTAGTGCCCCTCTTAACTCAGTTTTTTTGTTATTAGTTTTGGTTGGGGAGGTGGGGAGGTTCTAGTTTTTGTTTTTCTAGCAAGCATAGGTTTGTACAGGTTTCTATAATGTTCACAGTAAATATTGACTTATTTTACTTTTAGTGATACAGCCCATAAACTTTGTTGGTTTAAAATTACTTCTTCACTATCATTTAATTACAGCTTCTAAATATGTGAAAGGGGATTTTCAAAATATTTTTTCATATATCAAAGTGTGAAGATTTTTCTATTACTATCTTATCATCTATAGATTGGACAAAAATGGGAGTTGTGATACTGTGATTTATAATAAATACATATTTGGTCTTCATCCTACCTAATACCCTTGGAATTTCCTCACTGGTAAGAGTGATTAAAATGAAAAGAGGGCTAGGCACAGTGGCTCACCCCTAAAATCTTAACACTTTGGGAGGCTGAGGTGGGAGAATTTCTTGAGGAGAGGAGTTCAAGATCAGCCTGAGTAAGAGCAAGAACCCATCTCTACAAAAATGGAAAAATTAACCAGGCGTGGTTGTGTGCCCCTGTAGTCCCAGCAGCGTGGAGGAAGAATTGCTTGAGCCCAGGAGTTTGAGGTTGCAATGAGCTATGTTCAGGCCACAGTGTTTTAGCGAGGGCAACATATCTGAGATCCAGCCTCAAAAAAAAATTAAAAGATGGAAGCCCCATTCAACCACACCTGAGTTTATGTTAATGAGAGGACTTTTGGAAAGACCTCAGAGAACCTTAGGATGGGAGCTGGTTGTCTTGTGATTAGAGGATTTGAACTTTCAAACCAACCCCACCCCTCACTGGCCCTTTGGCTGAAGAGAAGGGCTGGAGATTAAGTCATCAGTGGCTAATGATTTACTCAATCATGCCTGCATAAAGAAGCCTCCCATGGAAACCTAAAAAGGCAGGAGTACTTCTAGGTTGTTAAACTTGTGGACTGGATCCTGGAAGGATGGCATGACTAGGGAGGGTGCAGAAGTTCAGTTCTCCTTTCCACACACCTTGCTCCATGCATTTTTCATCTTGCTGATCCTGAGTTGTACCCTTTTATAATAAACCAATAACCTAGCAAATATACGGTTTATCTGTATTCTGTGAGCCATTCCAGCAAGTGCTCAAACCCAAGGAGGGGATTGTAGGAACCTCAGATTTATAGCCAATCAGAAAGCTCTGGTGAAAACATGGGTGTGGGATTGGTATCGGAAGTGGAGGGCAGTCTTCTTGAACTGAGCCCTTGACCCAAGTGATCTGTGCTAACTTCAAGTAAAGTGTCGGGATTGAATTGCATGACACCCTGTTGATGTCTCAAAGAATTGGAGAATTGCTCAGTATGGGAAAAATCCCTACACATCTAGTGTTTAAGGTGCTCGAATATACAGAAGACAACAGTTTTTCCCATAAGGTAGCTGAGGTAATTTCCTTCATATGTATAGTATGGGCTTGGCGCCTGTAGCTCAGCATCTAGGGTGCCAGTCACATACACTGGCGCTGGCGGGTTGGAACCCAGCCAAGGGCTCCCACACAACAATGACAACAACAACAAAAATAGCCAGACACTATGGCAAGTGCCTGTAGTCCCAGCTATTTGAGAGGCTGAGGCAAGAGAATCACTTAAGCCCAAGAGTTTGAGGTTGCTATGAGCTGTGATACCATGACACTCTACCAAGGGGGACGAAGTGATACTGTCTTAATAATAATAATACATGTATAGTATGTTCTGTCTAAACATAAAAAGACCTTTTTTTTTTGAGACAGAGCCTCAAGCTGTCACCCTGGATAGAGTGCGGTGGCATCACAGCTCACAGCAACCTCCAATTCCTGGACTCAAGCGAGTCTCCTGCCTCCACCTCCCAAGTAGCTGGGACTACAGGCGCCCGCC
>CAUYON010161650.1:0-12311 GCA_963573935.1 Arctocebus calabarensis | reverse complement strand
AAGCAAGAGAATCTCCTAAGCCTAAGAGCTGGAGGTGGCTGTGAGCAGTGACGCCACAGCACTTTACTGAGGGCAACAAAGTGAAATTCTGTCTCAAAATATATATATTTTCTCATGAGAAAATTTATTATAAATTAGACTTATTTCATTCAACATATTTACTGGTCATTACAAATGTGTCAGCCACTTTTCTAAGTATTGGAGGTGATACTTTAGTGAATAAAATGGACAAATTTCATGCCTTCCTCATTCTTACATTTTAGATAATATGTGGAAAACCCAGTCAGGATGTTATATGTCGGGCAGCACCTGTGGCTCAAGGAGTAGGGCGCTGGCCCCATATACCGGAGATGGTGGGTTCAAACACTGTCCCAGGCCAAAAACTGCAAAAAAAAAAAAAAAGGGAGGTTATATGTTCCGTACTTTTTTTCCTTCTTTCTTTTTTTTTCTTTCTTGAGACATAGTCTCATTCTGTTGCCAGGGCTAGAGTGCCTAAGCCTAGCTCAGAGCAACCTCAAATACTTGGCCTCAAGCAATCTTTGCATTAGGCTTTCAAATAGCTGGGACTACAGATGTGCCCGTTTTCACCCAGTTAATTTTTGTATTTTTGTTGTTGTTTCTTTTTGTTATTATTTTTTTTCTTTTTGAGACAGAGTGTTACTTTTTTGCTCTCCATAGAGTACCCTGGCATCACATGTCACAGCAACCTTAAACTCTTAGGCTTAAGTGATTCTATTGCCTCGGCCTCCTGAGTAGTAGCTGGGATGACTATTTTTTTTAGAGATGGGTTCTGGCTCTTGCTCAGGCTGGTCTCAAACCTGTGAGCTCAGACAATCCACCCCACCTTGGCGTCCCAAAGTGGTAGTAGGATCACAGGCATGAGCCACTGTACTCAGCCAATTTTTCTGTTTTAGTAGAGACAGACTTGCTTTTTTTTTTTTTTGAGACAGAGCTTCAAGCTGTTGCCCTGGGTAGAGTGCTGTGGCATCACAGCTCACAGCAACCTCCAATTCCTGGGCTCAAGTGAGTCTCTTGCCTCTGCCTCCCAAGTAGCTGGGACTATAGGCGCCTGCCACAACGCCTGGCCATTTTTTGGTTGCAGCCATCTTTGTTGTTTGGCGGGCCGGGAGCTGGATTCGAACCCGCCAGCTCAGGTGTACGTGGCTGGTGCCTTAGCCCATTGAGCCACAGGCGCCGAGCCGAGACAGACTTGCTTTGCTCAGGCTAGTCTCAAACTCCTGATCTCAAGCAATCCTCTCACCTCGGCCTCCCAGAGTGCTGGGATTATAGATGTGAGCCACCGTGCCCAGCCCTTATGATCCAAGTAGATAAGCACTAGGGAATGATACATACTCACGTGCATATTTATACATGCCATATCAGACGAGTCGCTTGGGAAGCTTCTGGTGTGGACAGACTATTTTTCAGGATAATTTTTTCATGAATGCACGTGTGGTGGCGGTATGTGGATGACTGGTGGTAGCTCCTGTGGTAAAAGGAACATGCATGGGTCATCTCCTTGTGTGGATTCTCACGTGAGTTTGTGGCTCAAGGACTTTTCATACATGTGTGTAAAAGGCTTTTCTCTGTGTGAATTATGCATGCATAGTTCTGATGTCTGGAAGGAACCTTTATTACACTCAGAAGAAACAAATGGCCTCTCATTCTTGTGTCTTCTTTGGTGGGCTAATAAGTGATAGAGATACTTAAATATTTGGGGACATTCCTCACATTTATATGATTTTGGGGTTCCAGGGAATCTTTCTTGGTTTATCCCTCCTGTGGAGTTTCCCTAATGGCTCTGGTTGGTTGGAACAGGCTCAAGGGAGGACTGGCCTGGCTTGGAGAGAAGCCCTGGTCCTACCTCCATACAGAAATCTTTTTTTTTTTTGAGACAGAGTCTCACTTTGTTGCCCTTGGTAGACTGCTGTGGCATCACAGCTCACAGCAACATCCAACTCCTCAGCTTAGTTGTCTCCTGCCTCTTCCGAGCAGCTGGGACCACAGATGCCCACCACAATGCCCAGCTATTTTTTTGTTGCAGTTTGGCCAGAGCCGGGTTTGAACCCACCACCCTTGGTTTATGGAGCTGGCGCCCTACTCACTGAGCCAGAGGCGCTGCCCTTTTTTTTTTTTGAGGTAGAGTCTCACTATGTCACCCTTGGTAGAGTGCCATGGCGTCACAGCTCACAGCAACCTCAAACTCTTGTGCTTAAGTGATTCTCTTGTCTCGGCTTCCCAAGCAGCTGGGCCCACAGGTGCCCACCATGATGCCCAGCTATTTTTTATTTTTGTTATTGTTGTAGTTGTCATTGTTGTTTAGCAGGCCCAGGCAGGGTTTGTACCCGCCAGCCCCCATGCATTTGGCCTGTGCCCTACCCACTGAGCTACAGACACCCAGCCTCCATAGGGAAATCTTTTTTTTTTTTTTTTGAGGCAGAGCCTCAAGCTGTCACCCTGGTAGAGTGCTGTAGCATCACAGCTCACAGCAACCTCCAATTCCTGGGCTCAAGCGAGTCTCCTTCCTCTGCCTCCCAAGTAGCTGGGACTACAGGCGTCCGCCACAACGCCCGGCCATTTTTTACTTGCAGCTGTTATTGTTGTTGTTTGGTGGGCCGGGGCTGGATTCGAACCCGCCAGCTCAGGTGTATGTGGCTGGCGCCTTAGCCTGTTGAGCCACAGGCGCTGAGCCGGAAAAACTTTTTATTTTTTATTTTTTATTTTTTGAGACAGAGTCTCACTATGTTGCCTTTGGTAGAGTGCTATGGCATTATAGCTCACAGCAACTTCCAACTCTTGGGCTCAGGCAATTCTTTTGCCTCAGCCTCCCAAGTAGCTGGGACTACAGGTGCTTGTCACAATGCACAGCTGTTTTTTGTTACAGTTGTCATTGTTGTTTAGCTGCCCTGGGCTGGGTTTGAATCCACCAGCCTTGGTATATGTGGCTGGTGCTATAACCACTGTGCTATGGGTGCCAAGCCTCCATAGGGAAATCTTAATAGGAGGGTCTATTCAAGGACTCTTCCTAGAACTTGGAGATGCCTTATCCCTATTCCGAAGTTGTGTAGGTTCTCATAAGAAATACCTCAGGGTATTGGGCAGCGCCTGTGGCTCATCAAGTAGGGCACCGGCCCCATGTACCCAAGGTGGTGGGTTCAAACCTGGCCTCGGCCTAATTGCAAAACAGAAAAATAGCTGGGGGTGGTGGCGGGCACCTGTAATCCCAGCTACTCGGGAGGCTGAGGCAAGAGAATCACCTAAGCCCAGGAGTTGGAGGTTGCTGTGAGCTGTGTGACACCACAGCACTCTACTGAGGGCGATAAAGTAAGACTCTGAGCTGGCGGTTCGAATCCAGCCTGGGCCCGCCAGAGAACAATGACGGCTGCAACCAAAAAAAAAAAAATGGCCGGGTGTTGTGGCAGCCTCCTGTGGTCCCGGCTACTTGGGAGGCAGAGGCAGGAGACTCACTCAAGCCCAGGAATTGGAGGTTGCTGAGGGCTGTGATGTCATGGCACTCTATCCAGGGTGACAGCTTGAGGCTCTGTCTCAAAAAAAAAAAAAAAAGAAAGAAAAAGAAAAAAGAAAAAAAGAAATACCTCAGGGTATTGAGATGGCCTGGGACCATTCTCTTCCCAGTAGGGAAGATATTCGATTGCCTTGACTAGTAATATTATCATTTACTTGAGTAGTTTTCAAAGAAATGTTGCAGCCAACTTCTTAACCTTCTTAGCCTTCTCCTGTTTCCAAGGGAGAATCTTGGGTATTATGGAAGGGTGATCTGGTGTTCTCACCTGTGGGGGTTCCTACTCACAATTGTCTTGTAAGATGAACAATGACTTAATTCAAAGGCATATTCTCAGAAAAGAGAGCTTCCTAAGGCCAGGCATGGTGGCTCATGCCTGTAATCCCCGCAGTCTGGGAGGCTGAGGCCAGTGGATTGCTTGAGCTCAGGAGTTCGAGACCAACCTGAGCAAAAGCAAAACCTCGTCTCTACTAAAAATAGAAAAACTAGCCAGGTGTTGTAGAAGGAACTTGTAGTCCCAGCTACTCCAAGGCTGAGGCAAGAGGATCATTTGAGCCCAACAGTCTGAGGTTGCTGTGAGCTATAACACCATGGCACTCTACCAAGGGTGACAAAGTGAAACTTTGTCTCAAAAAAAATAAATAGGCTCAGCGCCTGTGGCTTAAAGGGCTAAGGTGCCAGCCATGTACACCTGAGCTGGTAGGTTCAAATCCAACCCGGGCCCGCCAAACAACAATGACGGCTGCAACCAAAAAATGGCCGGGTATTGTGGCAGGCGCCTGCAGTCCCAGCTACTTGGGAGGTGGAGGCAAAAGACTCAGCTGAGCCCAGGAATTGGAGGTTGCTGTGAGCTGTGACGCCACAGCACCCTATCCAGGGTGACAGCTTGAGGCTCTGTCTCAAAAATAAAAAAAATAAAAATAAATAAGTAAATGCTTGGCGCCTGTGGCTCAAGTGGCTAAGGCACCAGCCACATACACCTGCGCTGGTGGGTTTGAATCCAGCCTGGGCCTGCCAAACAACAATGATGGCTGCAACCAAAAAATAACCAGGCATTGTGACAGGTGCCTGTAATCTCAGCTACTTGGGAGGCTGAGGCAGGAGACTTGCTTGAGCCCAGGAGTTGGAGGTTGTTGTGAGCTATGAAGTCACGGCACTCTACCCAGGGCAACAGCTTGAGGCTCTGTCTCAAAAAAAATAAAACTAAAAATAAATAAATAAAGTGCTGCCAGAAATACCTTTACATCTACACCTTTGTTTATTTCCCTAATTATTTCTGTAATATAAATTCCGGAAGTGATGTTCCTGGATTAAAGTGTATAATTACTTTTTTCTCTAGGTGATGACATTGTTATTCTGTTGATCCTTTGTTTCATTCTTTTTAATAGAAAGAACTTCATTACTTTTGTGATTATGTAAATATAACATATACCCATTGAAAATATTCAGACAATTTAAAAGGTAAAAGTAAATAAAAACATCCATAATCTGATGGTCATCCAGAGATATCCACTGTTAATTTTATCACTGTAACCTCAAACTTCTCAGCTCAGGCAATCCTCCTGCCTCCGACTCCTGAGTAGCTGGGACTACAGGCACCTACCACAATGCACAGCTCATTTTTCTAATTTTATTTTATTATTTTTTTTTTTTTTTGCAGTTTTTTTGAACCCACCACCTCCAGCATATGGGGCTGGCGCCCCACTCCTTTGAGCCACAGGTGCCACCCCATTTTTCTAACTTTAGTAGAGATGGGGTGTTGCTCTTGCTCAGGCTTCAACTCCTGGCCTCAACTGATCCTCCCACCTTAGTGTCCCAGAGTGCTATAATTTCAGGCATGAGTCACCATGTCTGGCCTCTTTTTTTTTTTTTTGAGACAGAGCCTCAAGCTGTCACCCTGGATAGAGTGCGGTGGCATCACAGCTCACAACAACCTCCAATTCCTGGGCTCAAGTGAGTCTTTTGCCTCCACCTCCCAAGTAGCTGGGACTACAGACGTCCGCCACAACGCCCGGCTGTTTTTTGGTTGCAGCTGTCATTGTTGTTTGGCGGACCGGGCTGGATTAAAACCTGCCAGCTCAGGTGTACATGGCTGGCGCCTTAGCCCGTTGAGCCACAGGCGCCAAGCCCTCTTAATGTTTTTTAATATATTTTCCCTATTTCACATATGCAAATATATCTTTTTTTTATTGATATATAATACTTATATATATTTATGGGGCACATGTGATATTTTGATACATACCTGGAATGTGTAATGATGAAATCAGGGTGTTTAGGAGATCCGTCACCTTAAACATTTATTATTTCTTTGTGTTGGGGATATTTCAGATCTTCTCTAATACCAATAATTTTTCTCTTTTTTTGAAACGGAGTCTCACTTTGTCACCTCAGTTGAGTGCAATGAAATCATAGCTCAGAGCAACCTCAAACTCTTGGGCTCAAGCGATTCTCTTGCTTCAGCCTCCTGAGTCGCTACAGGCACCCATCCAGACACACAGCTATTTTTAGAGATGAGGTCTTTCTCTTTCTCAGGCTGGTCTTCAACCCATGAGCTCAAGCAATCCAACTGCCTCGGCCTCTCAGAATACTAGGATTAAAGGCATGAACCACCACACCCAGGCCCTCTTCTAGCTATTTTTAAATATACAGCATATTGTTGTTAACTATAGTCATTCTACTGCGTTATCAAAGACTAGAACTTATTCCTTCTATCTGTGTGTGTTTTGTTTTTTGAGATAGATTCTCACTATGTTGCCCTCAGTAAACTGCCATGGCGTCACAGTTCACAGCAACCTCAAACTCCTGGGCTCAAGTGATTCTCTTGCCTCGGCCTCCCAAGTAGCTGGGACTACAAGTGCCTGCCACAATGGACAGCTATTTTTTTTGTTGCAGTTGTCTTTGTTGTTTAGCTGGCCTGGACCGGGTTTGAACCTGTCAGCCTGGGTGTGTGTGGCCGGCACCCTACCCACTGAGCTATGGGCACCGCCCTATCTGTGTGTTTTTACCCATCAACCAACATTTCTTTATCTGGTTACCCACACACACACTTTCCAGCTTCTGGTAACTATTATTCCACACACTACCTCCATAAGATGAACTTTTTTAGGCCCCACTTATAAGTGAGAACACGCCATATTTCTCTTTCTGTACCTGGCTTAAACTTTGCTTAACACAATGACCTCCAGGCTCGGCACCCATAGTATAGTGGTCACAGCGCTGGCCACATACACCAAGGCTGGCAGTTTCAAACCCAGGCTGGGCCAGCTAAGCAACAATGACAACTACAACAAAAAATAGCTGGGTGGGCGGCGCCTGTGGCTCAGTCGGTAGGGCGAGGCCCCATATACCAAGGGTGGCAGGTACAAACCCGGCCCTGACCAAACTGCAACAAAAAAATAGCCGGGCGTTGTGGCAGGCGCCTGTAGTCCCAGCTACTTGGGAGGCTGAGGCAAGAGAATTGCCTAAACCCAGGAGCTGGAGGTTGCTATGAGCTGCAAAGCCCTGGTGCTCTACCAAGGGCGACAAAGTGAAACTCTGTCTCTTAAAAAAAAAAAAATAGCTGGGTGTTGTGGTGGGTGCCTGTAGTCCCAGCTACTTGGGACGCTGAGGAAAGAGAATCACTTAAGCCCAGGAGTTGGAGGTTGCTGTGAGCTGTGACACCATGGCACACTACCGAGGGTGACAAAGTGAGGCTCTGTCTCTTAAAAATAAAAAAAAAAAAAGGAAAAACCGCCTTGGCGCCTATAGCTCAAGCAGCTAAGGCACCAGCCACATACACCTAAGCTGGCGGGTTCAAATCCAGCCCAGCCCGCCAAACAACCAAATAACCATGATGGCTGCAACCAAAAAAAAATAGCCAGGCGGGCGCCTGTAGTCCTGGCTACTTGGGACGCTGAAGCAGGAGAATTGCTTGAGCCCAGGAATTGGAGGTTGCTGTGAGCTGTGATGCCACTGCACTCTACCCAGGGCGACAGCTTGAGGCTCTGTCTTAAAAAAAACAAACAACAACAACAAAAAAAACACAGTGACCTCCAGTTCACTGATGTTGCTGCAAATGACAGGATTTCCGGCGCCTTAGCCCGTTGAGCCACAGGCGTCGAGCCAGGATTTCATTCTTTTTAATGGTTAGATAGTATTCCATTGTAGTCATATACAATATACAACCCTTTTTTTTTTTTTTCTGGCTTCTAACTAACTTCCATACCACATGTTTTCTTTATCCATTATCTGTTGATAGACACTTAGGTCAATTCCATATCTTAGCTATTTTGTTTTGCTGGGGCATTTCCTTTCTTTTTTTCTTTTTTTTTTGAGACAGAATCTTACTCTTTCACCAGGGCTAGAGTACAGTGCTATCATCATAGCTCACTGCAATCTCAAATGCCTAGGCTCAAGTCATCCTCCTGCCTCAGCCTCCCAAGTGTCTGGGGACTACAAGTACAGGCCACAGTGCTTGGGTTCTTTTTCTTTTTTTTATAATAATGGTCTCAGGCTGGTCTTGAACTGCTGGCCTCAAATGATCTCCCTGCTTTGGCCTCCCAAAATGTTAGGTTTACAGGCATTAGCCACCACACCCAGCCCAATTAGATTCTGACTCTCCATATCTTTAAAGAGAGCTCTCAGAGTCTAGATGGGGGCTCTGGGAAACTCAAGGAATCTCTCTCCCTGGATTCTTGTCACCCAGGTTCACAGATGGAGCAAAGCTGCTGTTTCACCTGCGGCAGTTGCTGAAGGAGCTGAAGGGATTGCGTTGCTTGGTTAGCTACAAGGCTGACCCTCTTATTGAAGGGGTGGACCTGCGGAAGGCACAGGTCAAAGAGTTGCTACAGCGTCTGCTCCACAGGTCTGCAGGCCAGGGTGGGACCTCCGGGAAGGGAAGGAACAGGGGAGCCTGTTGTATACTGTCTCTACATCTTTCTCCCCAGAGCCTTCGTGGTAGAAAACCAGCCTTGCATGCCCCAAACTCCCCATCGACCTCTCATCGTCAAGACTGGGAACAAGTTCACAGTACGAACAAGGTCGGCATCTCAGAAGTCATTCCTGCTTCCAGCCCTGCCATTGTGCATTTTCTGGCTTGGTCTTCTCTCTTCCCCCTCAATCCACCTACCTTTTTCCGTATCTTTTTGGAACATCTGGCCTATCCAGGAGGTTGAGATTGACTACTTTCCCCATCCCCCACCCTTTTCTCAGGCTGCTGGTGAGACTCCAGGAAGGCAATGAGTCACTGACTGTGGAAGTCTCTGTGGACAGGTAAATTGGGCCAGGTGAAGGATAGGACCAAGGGGTGACCAGTTGCTGGGGTAGAGGAGACATTCACTTTTCACCACAGAGCTGCAGGGCTGTCTTTTTTTTTTTTTTTTGTTTGTCGCCTTTGGTAGTGGTGTGATGCTACAGCTCACAGCAACCTCCAGCTCTTGGGCTTAAGCAATTCTCGTTCCTCAGCCTCCGAGTAGCTGGGACCACATGCACCTGCTGGAACGCCTGGCTATTTTTTTGTTGCAGTTTGGCCGGGGCCGGGTTCGAACCCACCACCCTCAGTATATGGGGCCAGCGCCCTACTCACTGAGCCACAGGTGCCGCCCTGCAGGGCTGTCTTCTAACTCCTTTCCATTCATATCTCATAGAAAGAATACATTTACTATGTTTTACATTTACTGTGTGACATGTAGCGTGTCAAATACTCATTTGATTGCCGTAGCAACCCCATGAGTTAGGTATGATTAGGGTAGCGGACAAATAAGGGAGCGCTCAGAGATTATACCTCTTCCGCAACGCCACCTAGCGGGTGTGCTCAGAGTTGGGTTTGAGCGCAGGTCTGTCTCCTATGTTCTTTTACCCCCAAATGATTTTATTGTATTTCTTTTCAGGAATCCTCCTCAATTACAAGGGTAGGTGCCTGACAAGGACACTGCAACATTTGTAGACCACATGACCTCCACAACCACCTTTGGCAATCCTGGTGGGAACACAGACAGGGAGGAGGGAGGTTTGGGTGGGATATGGACAAAGGGAGAAGAGTTCTGAGATGAAGGGAGACTTTTGCTGTTTTCCTGCCAAGCTTTTACAGTAACATTGCTCCTCTTGTTCCTTGTCTGTATATGTCTGCCTCCTGGCATAGCTTCCGGAAATTCAACATTCTGACCTCAAACCAGAAAACTTTGACCCCCGAGAAGGGGCAGAGTCAGGGCTTAATTTGGGACTTCGGCCACCTGGTAAGAAGGGCTAATAGCTTAGGCTTCTAGTCCAAAGGAACAGGGGCTGAGGGTAGTTCCCAGACCTTCAGAGGACTTGAGGAAAACAGGTATTCTGGGACCCTAGGGTCCTCACACAGGCGTTTTTCTCTCCTTTCCTTCAATTTACAGACTCTGTTGGAACAACGTTCAAGTGGTTCAGGAAAAGGCAGCAATAAGGTGAGCCCTGGACAGAGGATTAGGGAGTGGGAGGAACTTGCCAAAGGGAACTTACCTCTGATCACTGGGTCTTTGGCTGTCTCAGGGACCACTGGGTGTAACGGAGGAACTGCACGTCATCAGCTTCACGGTCAAATACATCTACCAAGGTCTGAAGCTGGAGCTGAAAGTGAGTGAAAATGGAGGGCAGGGAGAGAGGAGGCATATTCAGAAGAAGGCATGAGGAGGGGATGAACAGAAGCCTCTCAGGGGGAAGATCACTCTTTTCCCTTTTAAATGGCTACAGGCAGAAACATCACATCCTTACGCTATGACTCCTGTTTTCTCCCCAGACGGACACCCTCCCTGTGGTAATTATTTCTAACATGAACCAACTCTCAATTGCCTGGGCCTCAGTTCTCTGGTTCAATCTTCTCAGTTCAAACCCCCAGGTAAAGAGGTGGAGGGTGTACAGGAGGGGTGTGGAAGCTTGGTGCGAGGGGCGCTTCTGAGCCATGGTGTCCTCTCCTCCCCACTGCAGAACCAGCAATTCTTTTCCAGCCCTCTCAAGGCGCCCTGGAACTTGCTGGGCCCTGCTCTCAGTTGGCAGTTCTCTTCCTACATTGGCCGAGGCCTGGACCAAGAGCAGCTGAACATGCTGAGAAACAAGCTGTTTGGTACAAGTCTCCTTATCTCTCACCCTTTCCCTAGGGTTGGTCTTCCTGGCCCTTTGTCCTGTCTATCCCAGGACTTCTGACCACCTTTATCGTCTAAACTATGTGTGACTATCTGTCCCACAGGGCAGAACTGTAAGAATGAGGATGCCTTGTTGTCTTGGGCTGATTTCACTAAGGTAACACTCTGCATCCTGTGTGGCTAGATCTAGCCTCTAATCCAAATACTAACCCTTCCTACATCACTCCTTCCCCATACTAGGAGCAATTCCTATCTCTCTGCGTTTCTTCCTTCAGCGAGAGAGTCCTCCTGGTAGGCTTCCATTCTGGACGTGGCTGGACAAAATTCTGGAGCTGGTACATGACCACCTGAAGGATCTCTGGAATGATGGGTATGCCTTGGTTGGCCTTCCTTGGCCTTTGGGGTAAACCGAAATTTCTAGTTTAGGACAGCCTCTGTGCACCCTCATGTGGCAAACAGAGCAGAGCAAAAACTGATGTGAGGTCACACCCCTCACATTTGTAACAGGTGTAATAGTTGTGATTGTAGCCAGTATTTGTGAAGCATTCACTATGTTCCAGAGCCTGCTGGGTGCTCTTCCTGAATTCTTTCATTTAATCCTTAAAACTACACTGAGTGGGGCGGCTCCTGTGGCTCAGCGAGTAGGGCGCTGGCCCCATATACCGAAGGTGGCGGGTTCAAGCCCGGCCTCGGCCGAACTGCAAAACAAAAAAATAGCTGGGCGCTGTGGCGGGCGCCTGTAGTCCTAGCTACTAGGGAGGCTGAGGCAAGAGAATCGCTTAAGCCCAAGAGCTGGAGGTTGCTGTGAGCAGTATGACGCCATGGCACTCTACCTAGGGCGATAAAGTGAGACTCTGTCTCTACAAAAAAAAAAAAAAAAAAAACTACATTGAGTGGTGGGTTTTGCTACCTTCATTTCACATGAGGAAATTAAGTCTCAGCAAAGTTAAAAGTTAGGACTTACCCAAGGGACAAAGTTGGGATTCAAACCCAGGTTTATATGACTCCAAGTCTATGCCCTTTCTACCACACTGCCTTACTGATTTATACAGCACTTGGCCTTTACCCACCCTCTCTTTTTTATTTTTTAATTGTTTATTATTTATTTCTTTATTTTTGAGACAGAGTCTCAACTCACTCTGTCACCCGGGGTAGAGTGCCATGGCAACACAGCTCACAGAAACCTCAAATTCTTGGGCTGAAGTGATCTGCCTGGCTCGGTCTCCTGAGTAGCTGGGACTACAGGTGCCTACCACAATGCCCAACTAGTTTTTCTATTTTTTTTTTTTTCGAGATAGAGCCTCAAGCTGTCACCCTGGATAGAGTGCTGTGGTAACACAGCTCACAGCAACCTCCAATTCCTGGGCTCAAGCGAGTCTTCTGCCTCCGCCTCCCAAGTAGCTGGGACTATAGGCGCCCGCCACAATGCCCAGCCATTTTTTGGATGCAGCCGTCATTGTTGTTTGGCGGGCCCGGGATGGATTCGAACCTGCCAGCTCAGGTGTACGTGGCTGGCGCCTTAGCCCACTGAGCCACAGGTGCCAAGCCAAGTTTTTCTATTTTTTTTTTTTTTTTTTGAGACAGAGCCTCAAGCTGTCACTCTGGATAGAGTGCTATGGCATCACAGCTCACAGCAACCTCTAATTCCTGGGCTCAATCGAGTCTCCTGCCTCTGCCTCCCAAGTAGCTGGGACTACAGG
>CAUYON010161649.1:0-28037 GCA_963573935.1 Arctocebus calabarensis | reverse complement strand
TTACTCAACAATCCCACTACTGGGTATATATCCAAAAGAAATAAAAATCAATGTATCAAAGAGATATCTGCACTCCCGTGACAATATATTCATAATAGGCAAAATATGAAATCAATCTCAATGTCCATCAATGGAGGAATGGGCAAAGAAAATTTGCATATATACACAATTGAATATTATTTGGCGATCAAAAAGAATGAAATACTGTCATTTGCAACAGCATAGATGAAATGGGAAGCAATTATATTAAGTGAACTAAGCCAATCATAGAAAGATAAATATTGCGTGCTTTTCCTCATGTTGGAATGATGTAGTTAGGAGAAGCTGGCACGAGAAGTCAAGGGGGACCGAAGCGGGGGGAAGAATATAACTATTTATTGCCACTGAACTAAAAATTTAAAAAGGGTTATGATGTTAAATTTTTATGTGTATGTTGACTCAATAAAAATCACCATGTTATTCTGAATTCACCATAGTATAACTTTTGTGCAGCTCATCTGTTTTGTCTTCTTTATTATCAATCAAAGGTATTTCATAAATTCCTGTGATACACAAGTTGGGTTTTGTGATTCTTTGCTTGCTTTGGTAGATTTTATAGTGCTTTCATCATGCACAATATTTGGGGAAAGCAAAACACTAAACATGAAGTAACCCTTTAAATTTGAAAAGTAGTTCTGAAAGAACTGTAGTTCAACAAATGTGTATTACTTCCTGATCATTGAAAATTGGTATAGTCTGGGTAAGAAGGTGCATTTAAATTTCTCCCTTTGAAGGAGATATTAGCTTAATAGAAAAAATATTAAATTAGATATTTTGGTACTCTCCCAAATTCCTACTTTACCCAAAGTTCTTTTTTTTATTAATATTAACAAGTTTCAAAGACTTTCAAACTTCAAATTAGAGATGTAAAGTTCTCCATGATACTTATATACTCAATCTATATAATTTGTTCTTAGAAAAGTTGCTAAATAGAATAATTTTACCAATATGAAATATGTATAATTTTAACTGCATCTTGTGTTGTTGCAAGTGTGTAAAGTAAACAATGTTTAAATTTATAAAATAAAGTCAAATAGGGTTTTTATCCATTTGTTCAGGTTTTATTTCCTTTCAGGTAAACTATAAATAATTCCATTACATTTAGAAATATTTTAAATGTTAAGCACATTATTTGTAGGCTTTTAAATAATTGAGGGACACCACCAAACACCCAAGCAATACATTCAATGTGATTAATCTTAACTATTTACTTCACTAGATATGACAATGAATCTTTTTTAAAAGCCAGTAAAACCTGACCCCTGATAATTATTTGCTGCAGTCTTAGAAAAGAAAAGTCTGATAATGTATCCCATGAGATCTATAAATGATATTGAAACAATAGTTTCTGAATATGAACTTAAATAAACAAACTCAACATTTTAAAATTATTGGTAATTTAGAAAATAATTAGGAGTCATAGATATAAAAAATCCATGATTTTATTTATTTTAAAAATGGTGAATTGTTGGGCAGTGCCTGTGGCTCATTGAGCCGAGCGCTGGCCCCATATACCAAAGGTGGTGGGTTCAAACCCAGCTTTGGCCGAACTGCAAAGCAAAAATAGCCGGGCGTTGTGGCGGGCGCCTGTAGTCCCAGCTACTAGGGTGGATGAGGCAAGGGAATTGCCTAAGCCCAGGAGTTGGAGGTTTCTGTGAGCTGTGTGATGGCACGGCACTCTACCAAGGGCGATAAAGTGAGACTCTGTCTCTACAAAAAAAAAAGGTGAATGCATCATGTTTTATATTTATTTTAAAAACTTCTTCCTAAAATGTTTTATTTCTACAAAATAAAGTTTTTTCATAATACTTAGTAACTGACATCTTAAGTAATTTATTACTACTTTGAGTAAAGAGAAAAATGCCATTTACATCACTATTATTTTTTATTGAAGTGTTTTTTGTTGTCTCTAACCCTTCAAAAATATCTCTTTCACTTTCTTACCTCTGACCCTTGCTTACAATTATCTTTTATTATCCTTGCCAGCACTAGTACAAATTTAAAACAAATACTGAATGAATATAGCACTGAAGAGTAATAATTCTAGATTTCTATAATGGTGTTGTAAATTTTACTAATTCTATATGAACTTTTAATTTCATGAACTCTTGGGAAATACCTTCTGTTTTTATGGGGACTGCATATGAGCTCATTAGCTAAATCTGATACAAAAAACTACTTCTAAAATCAGACATCTAAACAGAAGCCAAAAATTATTCATACACCATGAAGGAAAAAAAATTAAATACAAGGTGACTTCAATGTGAGCCAAATGGCATAATAAACCTATAAAATGCTTAGTGAAATGCAGTCAGGCTTGCAGATGTGTTTACCAAAAAGGAATGTACTGCTTTCATATGTATTATGACTTTCACTGATTTAAAGCTCCTTATACTGAAATTCAGTAAACATCTCTAATTTACATAAACCACAGCATTAAAAAAACACTGATACAAGAATAGATTTAAAAAGCAGTAGTTTATTGAGCCAGTCACAGCAATTAGAAAAGAGAAACATGTTATGGAGTCTGAAGAATATTTAATAAAAGAATTATTAATATATATTTCCTTAACAGCTAATACTGCAATGGGATTCATTAAGGCTATCTACCTTCATTTCATTGCTTAAATCAATGAACTAGATCTTCTGAGTAAAATTTCCATAATGTATTTAGGAGCCAAATAAGCATTATTTTTTACTTCTAACAATAAGTTGAAAAAGAAAAGGAAGGTCTGGTTTATTTGCAAGGTGTTTGTTCTAAGTGCATTTCTACTTTTCAGACTGTTGGACAAATGATTAATGCCACATACCATACATCTTCGTCTAGAAGCTATGGTGTCTATTAAATGTAATTACCTTTCCCCATGGCTTTAAATTGACGGCAGATTCAAAATGAAGGTGGCTTCTATTAAATTTAATTACTTCCCCTTGAAGCTTACTTGGCAAAACTGTGACTAGTAATGAAAGTAGATTCCATAAAAAAAGTGTGTGGCTATTAAATTAGCAATGCTATTAATGAAAAAATATGGAAAATACTATTTAGGGGGAGAGTTTGTCATTCATGTATATTTTTGTTACAAAATAACTGATAAATTAAGTCCTCAGTTTTTAATTAATTGTTTCAATGTAGATTTTTTTTATTTTTTTTATTTTTCTCTTTCTTTTAAGAAATATCAGAATATTATGGATCAAGTATTCAATTATGTATATATTAGTTGATTACACCATAATTAAGGGAAAAAGCTAATTTCACAAAGATTCTAGTGCTCTCATGTTCAGGAAACAGTGACTGTTCTACCATTTAATTCAACTGGGGTTTTAAATCACCATGATGTAATAAAAAAGGAAAAAACAAAGGATTAGGTAAATTAGTAGCTGTTCGTACAGGTACATAATTATCTGTTTCTTCCTGAATTAGTTACCTAATCTGAAAGACAGGGCAAAGAGCATATCTTATCTACTTAAATGTGAGAAGTATTAGAAAAAATATATCACCTATTATTGCTTTGTCAATTTCTGTTTTGATTATCTTATTTTAGAGGTTATTTTTCTGGATCTAAATCTATTTACCATCTTTTCTTACATGCATTTATCCTTTAATGTCCAACTTATTGTGCATTTCTAGAGAAACTTTTCCTTGTAGGCCTGAGAAAATATGGCTGTGAATTCATCTGGTCTGAGGCTGTTTATTCTTTTAAGATTCTTTTTATTGCTACTTTAATCTCATTGCTCATTATTGGACTGCTTTAGAATTCTATTTCTCCCCGATTGAATCTTCAGCTGTTGTTGATTCCAGAATTGGTTCATTTGTTTATGTGCACAGATATTTTCATAATATCCACAGATGACATTTTGCATTTCTGTTGTATCGGTTGTGATATCTCCTTTTCACGTCTTATTGAGCTTATTAATGTCCTGGTTAACCTAGCAAGAGGCATATTGATTTTGTTTATCTTTTCAAAGAACCAAATTTTTATTTGTTTAATCATATATATCCTTTTATTGCTTCAATTTCATTTGGTTCTGCTCTAAACCTGGTTATTTCTTTTCTTCCTCTAGCTTTGAGTTTTGTCTGCTTTTCCTATCCAAGTTCCTCGACTTATGTCACTACACTGTTAATTTGTGATCTTTCTCCCTTTCCATGATAGATATTTATTTAACTCTACAAATTTTCTCCTTTAGGAGGGCTTTTTTTGCTTAATCCCATGGAGGTTGATAACTTGTGTCCCCTTTGTCATTCAGTTTGAGAAATCTTTTGATTGCTACCTTAATTTAGTCATTGATCCAATAATCATTCAAGTTTGTTTAATTGCCATGATGTTGTGTAAAATTGGCTGGTATTTTTCATTGATTTCTAGTCTTATTCCACCATTATCTGAGCATGCATGGCATGCTTTTAAATTTTTTGAATTTATTAAAAAGTCCCAAAACAATAGATTCTGGCATGGATGCAGAGAGAATAGAAAACTTACACACTGTTGGTGGGGCTGCAAATTAGTACAACCGCTATGGAAAGCAGGACGAAACACCTCATAGAATTAAAAAGTATCCAATGTACTCAGCCCTAATATGAAGCTAATTTATAGCTTTCATATGAAGGCTAAAACCCAATTATAGCACAGGAATACAGGGATAGGGGTAAGAAATTATTTTTATAGGATGACTTTGATAAATGCTACCAAAATTCTAAAAGTAGTCTCTTTAAATTTTGAGCTATTCCGAACTAAACATGTGCTCTGAAGCCCTGTAGTTTTAAATACACGTATTGTCTTACTAGTTGCTGTTTTTATTTCTAGCAAAGAACATTGCTTCTGTACTTTATAAATTCAAAAGACTCAACACTGAACTTGGTATTTGTACAGCATTTGGTGACATTATAAAATAGATCTAACTATTGGATTTTTATAATATTTAATCTTCAAGGAAAACACGAGGAGTAAAATGTCAATCAACAAATGTTTCAAAAGAGTTGTTCATTTTTTTTAAAGCTTCATCACGGTACAAAAGAAAATAATCCTTTGAGAACCTATTTTTCTTCCACAATAAAAGAAACAACAATGATGATAATCTCATTTCTCTAACCCAAGTCAAAACTGTCTATAGAGAATTGTAATGTGAAGAAGATAAATATTCACTACTTGGTCTAGACACAGACCAAGGTTGATGGTTATTATTTTGCAGATCTGATTTGTCAAGGTTATTACTCTGCAGACCCGATGGGGTTTAGCACTGATGATCATTTTCAACTTTACCGTTTGTACTTTCTTTCCCCTTCTACATTGATCCTTGCCACACTTTTTGCAACCCAAATTCCCACATCAATATCTTCACCGGGGATTTTTACGTTGTCATTCACAACACCACATAAACTCAACCAATGCCTTCCATAGTTGATGGCAGTTTCTAGCCTTCCATTCAGTTTTTTATTCAAGCTACGTCCCCTGTAGGTTACTACCTTATTCTGCCTTCCCCAGACCAGGATGCTTCATCATTTGCATCTGGCTTGGTAAGCCTTCTGTGTCGTGGAAGAGTTAGGGTTATGCAGACCTGGAAATGATCCTTTCACTCTTTATCCCAACAAAAGTGTTTTGTCTTTTATTAAATGCAATAATAATATTTGACTAATTTATTCACAATTTATTTTGATCCCTTAATAACTCAGGCTGCATCAATGTTTGGCTGGAGTTTAAGTTGCCAGAAGGTAAAGGCTATTTTGGTTTCATTGCTTTTATAAAAAGATTGATGTAATGCCATATCCTGTTAGATGTTTCATAAAGTCGTTTCATGATTACATGCACCTAACATCAGATATTGGTTGGATGCTTTAACATAGTAGCTAAACATTATTAGGTATGCAAATATTGAGAAGTCGGAAAACCACCTTTTCCAATCTGATTCTGCCAATTAAGATTTTTCGATTGCAGAGTATTTATACATACTTAGGTCAAGATGCTATCTTGACACTCATAAAGTCTGGGTAGTAACATGGAAAATGATGATGATATAATAAAAGTAGCCACTTTTTGCTGAGTGCCTATTATGCAGCAGAAACTCTATATAAATTGCTTCTGTTTCTCAACAATGCCTCGGGGAATGTATTTTGTCATCTTCATATTCGTGATTATAAGCCTCACTCATTTATAGAACATCTCTGCTGTTATTTAAGGAATACTTGGTATTGATCATTGCAAGTGGGGCCAATTGACTTTGAAGTCCAAGAGCTTTCGTTTCGTTATCCAATACTAACACTACCAAAAAAATTAGAGTACAAAATTGGCAATGACACATGGTTAAGAAAACAAAGTATACCTTGGAGAGTAAGACTCTATGTAGCAGTGAGTTAAATTATCAACAATTTTATTTTTCAAAGTTTTCTTGGTTTTGTAAGAGGCAACCATGGAGAAAAGAAATATAAATTTAAAAGGAGCTAAGTTGAATTCACTCTTGAGGTACTTTTTTTTTTTTTTACATGAAATGACTTGGATTAATTAGATGAACTTTGTGTAATTTAATTTTTCTAAGGGGAAGCTTATAAAGACCTGCTCTGGACTATGCAGGCATGGTTGTTAAAGGAAGCAAACTTCTCGATGACAACCTGAAAAGGGAACTGATAGGAAATGAGATGAGCTTCAAAAGACTGGTATTATTATGTTTTTAATAATGAAGGCATTAGCACTGCAATTGTTAGAATTTTATCTGTCCTATCATGAAATAAGGATCTAGATAATGTGCAGTAATTAAAGATTGACTTTGATTTAGATAATCCATTTTAATTGCATTTTTAATTGTAGTGAAAATTTTATGAAGTACCATCTAAAAAATGCTGATGTGGAAAGATTAACTAATCAAGATCAGGCAGTTATATGTGAATTGCTAGAAAGGAACTATGAGTGGTAAGCGTAAAATACGTCTCCCAACTAACACACAAGTCCCTGTAATCTCATCTCACCTTCTGGGAACAATGTAGAACAAATTAAAGCTGGTTCATGAAATGTCATACAATCTGGCAGCAAGATTCTAATTGATGAAGAAATGGCTATTTGAATGATTCCTTAACAACCCTAGGAAATTTCAATTACTGAGAACCGTGACAAAATCTACCTGAAGGGGACAAAATCATTTTTAACAATTTGTTTTAAACCCCTCCGAGGTCCCAGTGGGCATTTGGTGACCTATTCACACTCTCCATTTAGTTTAGTTGACATGTGAATGTAAAAAAAAAAAAAAAAAAAAATTACTTTCTAAGTTTGAGAAACAATTGGCACTTGCCAGATTTGCTTACCCTGGACCACCGCTGACCCACTCTTACCCACGATTGCTTCATTCCTGAAATCAAGGACTGATGACAGTCTTGAAATGAATTTAGACATATGGATTTGGGTTATATTGGTGCCTCTGTGACCCTGCCATCCTTTTGTCATCCTCTGCTTACTGATCTCCATTAGCAATGATCACATCATATTTTTAAAATATAATCTTATTTTAAGTCTCCACCACTAAGCAGTGGGACACAGTATGTGTTCAATACACAATTTGATGTTGAATAGACTACCATGACCTTCTTCCATTCTGATTAACATTGTGGATGTTATAATGAGCTTACCATTATATCCTCCCCATGACAGAGTGTCTACGCATGGGTGGGCGTGTGCATGCACAGGTGCACCCCCCCAATTGATTAGAGTCCATACATTGAATGTGTTTATGCAGAGTATTCTCGACACTTCAGGGTATATGTGGTACTTTCCTACGAGGCTGGCTTTATGTCTAATCTACATAAGAGAAATGGATTAATCATATTTTAGGTTTTATATTGACATTTCAATTGTTTCAGAATTATGACAGCATTAAAATCAAAGTTTTAGCAAAATAGGCATTGTCAGGTAAGTTTTGAAGATTGCTAGAAAAAGAGAATAAAGAAACTAAAAGATATAATTCAATAAAAAAATCAAAAAAGAATTATAATTCAGACAAAGTTTGATAAATGTCTTTGGATTGTCCTGTGTTCTATATTTTATGCGATTCTGGTGATGTTAAAATCATATTCTGAATCTATTTTTTATATCATGTTTTACTTTCAATACATTATTAAAATTAGGAGAAGCCTTAACTTCATCTCACAACTTTGGGTCATAGGAAAAGAAACTCATAATAATTGGTAAATATTTTAGAATTCGTGTTCTCGGGCTCTTGATTTGTTACTAATTAGATATCTAGGATCAGAAATGAAGATTAAGAAGTAAGTCTCTCCAGGGTTGTTTTTACTCAAGTATTTATTTCAGAGTTGGACAATGGTCCTTGATTTTACTTTGCATAAAAAGGCTAAAAGAAACATGGTTAAAAGTTCATAACCCTTTGATCCATCCCTAGAAAAATCTTCGGTGAGGCTCAGCAATCTGGAAAACTGTGATATAACATTTTATAATGATTATATGTATTATCATGTATAAGCAATAACCACCATTTGGAGTCACATAAGAACTCTACTCTCACTTATTTTACCTATCACCAAGTTGAATATAAACAAATTGTCCTCTAAATATATGGACTGAGATCATTTTCCAGGTAAAATGGTCCGAGGAGCTGCATTAGATGGAACACTGAATGGGCGCAGAGGACATCTCTTTTGGAGCATAGTGTGGGTAGTGGGGACTATTCCCGTAAGAAGCTGTGTCCTGGTGCTCATCAGAAATCATCTGTGCTGCTCTCATGAAACTTAAAACACTCACAAACACTCTATAACATCAGGGTGTGGTTTGGGGGTCAAGAAATGGTGCTTATAGCAATGCAAGAAAACACATGGATGCTTATAAATAACTAAAAATGAGTAAGACCTTTCTCACAGTTCACATTAAATATGTTAAGGAGCTCAATATATTATAGTAAGATGAGAGATTTTGATATATGACAGAGGTTCACTTTCTCACTCACAAAAGAGGGAAGAAGTGACAAAGAGAAAAAGGGAAACTGACAAAACCTCCATTAACTTTATAACAATGAGAGGCAACCACTGGCCAGGTCTAGTGGCTCAAACCTATTATCTTAGGACTTGCGGAGACTCATTCGGAAGGAGTGCTTGAGCTCAGGAGTTCGAGACCAGCCTGAGCAAGAAGAGGCCTTGTCTCTTCTAAAAATAGAAAATCTATCCAGATATAGTGGCGAGTGACTGTAGTCCCAGCTATTCGGGAAGTGGCGGCAGGAGAGTTGCTTGAATCTAGGAGTTTAAAACTGCTCTGAGCTAGGCTGACACCATCGCACTCAAGCTCTGGGCAACAGAGTGTGACTCTGTCTCAAATAAATAAATAAATAAATAAATAAATAAAAAGCATCCACTTGCCACATATTTTTAAGCAATTTCTGCTACAGTTTATTTCCATAAAGTCAGATTAATTTCTTCTTTACTTTTTTCAATACATATTTAGTATTTGTTGCATGCAGAAGAAATTCATTTGCATAGCACAGACTTTTAGAGAAGTCTTCCACACTCTGTATAGATTAAGTCATATCACTTACTTCAATACATATTTATCAAGTACTTATTATGTGCAAGCAGAAATTTAGCACCTTCAGAAAATAGCTACTGTTAGAGAAAATAAATGGAGATACCTTTGTAAACCCCCATTAATATCCTCTTGTTATGGAAGAATGAAGGCTGTCGGTGGGCCAGGGGCCCAGAAAGGGAGGCTTCTTTCCCTCTGGGGCTTGTTTTCCTCCCACAGACATCTTTGGGGATTGCTTTGTCTGGCTAGAAATTTAAGAAAAAGCCAGACCAAAGCAAAATCTTGTCCCAACGGGACACGTACCTCACACACATACCCCTCCCTCTTTATTTTCCCCAAACAGTCAGAGTATGCATAATTTTTTGCCTCTTGGATTCTCTCCCTAAAATATATGGTGCAAATCCTTCTAACTCAAGTGATATAGTTTATTTAACTTTAAAGATAATGAGACATTCAGGAGATATAGTCGTCATAATTTACTCCTGTTAATGGAGTATTCCACTTTAATTTGTTTATTTGCTGACTTCACCATTCCAGTGAAGATTCCAAGGAACATCCTGTTCACACATAACTAAATGCTCATAATTTTTATTTGAATGGGAGAGGTTCCCTAGGCACGATTTCTAGGTTGAACATTGCACAGGGTTCCTGGTGCTGCGAGAGCAACGTTCCACTAGTAACAGACGTGGATTCTACCACACTTGAGGAGCCGAGCAGCCCGGAATCAGGATGTCAGTGGTGCCACGCTCCCTCTGAGACATTGGGTGGGGTCCCTTCCTGCCTCCCTCTGTCTTCTGCTGGTGGCCATCAAATGGTGGATTTCCTTGGATTGCAGGTGCAACACTTAGTCACCAGCTGTCACCATGTGGTGGTCACCCCTGTGCTTGCCTCATGCTTTTCCTCTCTTATTGGGAAACCAACCACATGGTGTTGAAGGCCCACCTTCCTACAGAACGACTACAGGGTACTTTATATCTTAATTACATCGCAAAGTCCAATTGACAGGTATCAGGAATTAGGATTTCAACATACCTCGGTGGGGGACACAATTCAACCTACAGCAAATATCCCTGTGAATTTAAAAAAAAAAATTAATATATGTTGCCAGATTTTTCTAAATGATTACAGTCATTGACATTTATACTAATATGGGTGTGTATTTTATATCCATAGGTTGCCCAGATGTGTTATCTACGTATTTTTTTCTAAAAAAAGATTTGAAATATTAGTTACATTCATTTACATTTATTTGTTAATTTGTGAGGCTATTTTTTCATGTTTTTTCACATGTTTATTTCTTTCATATGAACTAATTTTCATATCTCTATTGGGTTCTTTTAGGTCATCAATTTTTAGGTCAGCTTATGTTACTTATAATTTATGGCATAACTCCCTACATAAACTTTACTTTGTACATCATTTTCCTAAAACTATTTACCTAGTGGCTTTGTGCACAGTACCTTTTGCAAAACAAATATTCTTAATTTCTGCATAAGGTGAGTGAGCATATGCTTAAAATATAGAGTGGTATGAATGAAGTTCTATTTCTTATTGGGATCATTATTTTGGCCATCATAATTTCTGGATTATTGTTTATTAATAAAAGTGGGGAAAGTTCTTACAGACTATCCCCATTAGGGTTAGTAAATTGTGTTTTTGTAAAATGCATTTATACTCCTATGCCTAGAAAGATTTTATTATGAAACATACTGAACTGATAAACTTAAGTTTTCATCTGATGGTGGGATTACATATGATTTTTTTTTTCTCTAGTGACCTACTTTTTCCTGAAATGTTTTCCTGTGTTAAAGCAATATTTAAACAAAATAAAGGTAAAATCAATTTACATCTGTAGACCAAGCCTCAATCCTGGTGAGGGTGAGTGGCATTACCACACGGCTTCGGGTTATTGGGCGCCATGGTTTTCTTTGCCAAGGCTCTTCCCCAACAATTAAATTAAAAATGAATGTATTTCTAAAGAGCTCAGTTACTACATGGGAAATTAAGGAGTTCTGGCTGCAGATATTTCTTCATTTTGAGGTGTGACTGCTTCTTAAGTACCTGTCAGATGAAAAGAACTAGCTTCCTAGGTTGGGTTTCATTTACTGTCATCCTTAATGATCCAAAGGCTGGAGTAAACACAGAGCCAGTTAAGCCGGGAGGGCTTGTTAACACCTGGGAAAACAAAGGAATAAAAAAATTCAATGCTGTTGGTCTACTTCTAAGTAACATCTTAATCTGCAATTGGTCATTAAAATTCTGCTACTCTCAACTTCATCTCTCTTTTTTAAGGGAATATAGCACTTTTAATCCATGCCGTTTTACTTTGAAAATATTACAGGAATAAAAGTCTCTTTATTTACAACTTTCCTCTATGGAAAGGCTTTCAAAATATCTTGCAACTCCATATAAGAGTGATGATGCACAGCTTAGTAGGGATACTTCTCTGCCTCCGTGAGATGGCTTCACCGTGGTGCCACTGACTGAGGCTTCTTCTAACTCTGAAGTTCCAGCCACTTGTGAGGAAACCTCAGGGACCTAGACACAGCCTATATAGAAAAGGACTTAGGGGGTTGGAGGAGACCTGGTTTCATTCCCATGAAACATGGAGAGGGCCTTCTGCGGAACTGCCCAGTGGGAAGCAGTCGTCACTGGCCATGCTGGCCTGCATGGGAATCAGGAATTCAGGATGTGCAATATTGGCAGGGAAAACTAGAGTTGTGTAACTAGTGTGACATATGATGTGCACACACATACGTGCTTACAGCTAATGGCCATGTGGTTCACAGCCAAGAGATAGTATAACCTGTCAGAACCAGGAGAAACACTGGCAGGAGGCAGAAAAAAACCAGCTTTAGCTACTGCAGACTGGATTCTGAGCATAGGAAAACAGTAGTTTGAAAGGTGGAAGTGACCATGATCTTGAGAACATCTCTTTGCCAACAGGGAGTAAAGAACAAAGACCAAAATAAATGTGCAGGAAC
This sequence comes from Arctocebus calabarensis, assembly GCA_963573935.1. Classification (NCBI taxonomy): domain Eukaryota; kingdom Metazoa; phylum Chordata; class Mammalia; order Primates; family Lorisidae; genus Arctocebus; species Arctocebus calabarensis. The sequence goes on along the minus strand of CAUYON010161649.1, from coordinate 15,514 downwards.
CCATGTGACTGTACAGAGACCTGTTTTCAAGAGTGCATGTACAGAAGACAGATTAAAGGTGCATACTCTAGGCTGGGTTCTGTGGCTCATGTCTGTAATCCTAGCATTTTGGGAGGCCAAGGCAGGAGGATAACTAGAGGCCAGAAGTTCAAGACCAGCTTGAGCAATGAATTAAGACCCTGTCAAAAAATTACACTAGCCAGGCATGGCAGCAGGCACCTATAGTCCCACGTACTTAGGAGGCTGAGGCAGGAGGATCACTTGAGCATAGGAGTTTGAGGTTGCTGTGAGCTGTAATGATACCACTACACTCCAGCCTGGTGACAGAGTGAGACCCTGCCTCAAAAATAAAATAAAATAAAATAAAAAAATAAAGAAAAGAAAAAAGAAAAAAAGGAAGCTGTACACCCTATGATGACTACAAAAGTAGGAAATCCCTACAATAAATGAATCAGGAAAGACAACACTGAAACTCAAGAATATAAAACTAGAAGGGGCTGTATCCTCAAGTTATCCATTGAGGCAACAACTTCTACAGAGTCACCCAAATGTAAATCTTCACATCTCCATTCACAATCTGTTTGTAATAGCTATTAGCCTAGTCAGCCTGCCCTTTATTAATAATCTTAGATTTAAAATTCCAATAATAAAAATGACTTCCTCTTAAACATTACTAACGTATTTTAAAAACTTGCAAGTATATATAGTTCAGGGCAACCTTTAATATTCTTTGAGAAATAATAACGGACAATGTAAAAAGTACCAGAAAGATAGAAATTGACTAAAGCAAAGTTTTGCCAAAAAAAAAAAAAAAAGAAAGAAAATAGGCTTTTTGTTAATTTCAGGTACACCATTGAGGGAATTGTTGAATAGGTAATTTATGAGTACATTAAAAGAAAATACTCTTACCAAGAGTCAGCTTTGATTTACTAACAATGAGACATATTATAGTCACCTATTTTTTAGTTTGTTTGTTTGTTTGAAAACAATGTCTGTGTTTAAAGAATTGGAATATAGGATATCCTGGAGACCATATACATGACTCCATGAAATGGAAGTATTAACTGAATGTGGCCTGGTATATAATCATTAATGTTTAAGAATTCAATTTGATATGTAACTCAGTTTCTTAAAATTATCTACTTTTTTTTTTTTTGCAGTTTTTGGCTGGGGCTGGGTTTGAACTCACCCCCTCTGGTATATGGGGCCGGCATCCTACTCCTTTGAGCCATAGGTGCTGCCTAAAATTATCTACTTTTTATTTTAAGAAAACATGCAATAAAAATGACTCCTGGTACTGTGCAAATGACGCCCGGCATTTGCACAATGATTTATGGTTTACAAACATCCTCTGCATATTTGTCCTTTGGAATTTTATAATGAAGGATTGATGTTCCAAGGGGAAAGCAACTACCTGAGACGACATAGTAAGTTGCAGCTGAGATACAGCTAAGTGTGATTCTAAGCTCAGTTTTCTGTGGCCACTGCATCATTGTGCACCTGTCTGGGTGAAGCCACAATGACAGAAATGCCACCCAGGGTCTCATAGTTATCGCTACACTGGGTGATGGCAAAATTAACGTGATAGACAAGATTACCATTGCACGGTATCAGAAGATGCTCTCCAATCTGATGTTCGGTAGAACGTCAGTGAACAGAGCCCACATGACATGGGAGTGAGGAGGGCTTGTTTTATTACATCAGTAATTGTGGACTCCATCTGTGGAACGATGCAAGGGTATCCCCGATGTGTGGTTGGGTTATTCCCAAGAAGCATATGCCAACAGCGGCCTGCATAGCGTGAACGAACCGTTGCCAGACGTTTTTCCATCAAAAAAACTTGGAGGCACTTGCTGGTTCTCATCTGCTTCTGGGAGTGGCCACTTTGGAGGAGGAAATGTGTCCTACGGATGAACATGTCTGTGAGGACGTGAAGGAATGCCTTTTGGAACACGGTGGGGTAGGGGGGTATCTTTTGTCAACCTTTGCAATAGATACCAGCATATCGATTTTATTTTAAAACAGCATATAAGAACCTAAAAACAGTTTGCCCAGTTTGATCTTTAAAAACATTTGTGAGATTGCTTGTGGAAGGGAGAGCAGTAGAAAGCGAGGGCAGAGAAGTAAGGCGGCATCCTTATAGGTCCTGCAAATGACTGGTTTTATATTGAGAGATATAAGAAACCTTTCAGGGGCTTTAAACAAAGGAACGTCGTGATGCAACTTTTAATAAGATTACCCATCTGCTATACTGAAAATAAACTGGAGAGAACGGGCTGGAAACAGAGACTAGTTAGGAGAGGGGGCAGTGGTCTAGGTATGAAATATGGTAGTTTTAAGCAGGCTACCAGTGGTGGAGGTGGTGAGCAGGGATCTGATTGGGGATCTGTTTTGAAAGCGGAGCTACTGGTAATTTGTTGATAGGTTGGATGTGGGAGTGAGAGAAAGAGAGTCAATGACTCCAAAGTGTTTGGCCAGAGATAGTAGAGTAGTTCAGTTATCAGATCTTGAGAGTTTGGGATGCTTATCGGACATCTAAGAAATGATATCCGTTGTCAATGGGATTTTAATTCTGAAGCATAGGCTGAAAGTTTAATTTTAAGGGTCACCATCACTACAAGATACTTAAAATCATGAGTCTAGAGCAAAATATTGAATACGAACTATAGATGGAAAGAAAACAAGTCCGAGGACTGGACCCTGGGTCACTTCCACGTTTAAAGGTAGAGTAATGGAGGGGAAAACATCACAAGAGCCAGACAAGGCGTGATTAGAAATTGGAATGATAACCAGGTAACAGATGTGACTGTTTCCTATTGGGAATTTCAATACAAACTAAGCTTGAAGAATTGTTAAAGGAATACAGCTGGTAAGAATTGGATAGAGAGCATTTTTAAAACGCTTTATAGCACATCTTTAGTGGAAAAACAAACCCATGTGGTTCAACTGTTCTCCATACAGTGGAATATTCCAGAAATACAATGGGAGAGAAGACCCACAAATGGGAAGGAGACAAGTGCTGACCTGGAGTTGGGTGAGCAGTTGGTGATTTTCACTTACTACATAGGTGACAAGAAGCCACGAGAGGAGAAATAGTTCAATCAAAATAAGGATGAATTTATATAATACAAGTGGTTCTTGTGTAACTAACTTTGGGTCAAAAGTCTCTTTGTGGCTCTCATTAAAGTTCACCCTAGCACAGCAAAGACAGAAACACATTCACGAACAATTTTATTTATAACTTAGGGAGTTTTCCCAGAACTTTTAAACCAAAGACCTAGATGGTAACAACTGGATCATGAGTGGCTTGTGAACTCCTTGGCTTCAAGAAAGAGAGTTAGGGGAACTCCTTGCCTTGGGTTGTCTTGGACGCAGCTGTCTGATTGTATGTGGGATTCTTGCTGGTAGAGCTCAGGGTCCATCTGCTAATAAAGAGACAGACAGGGACTGCCCTGGGTGCCTATGCCAAGTGAACATTTCACTAAAAACAATTAAATCAAATTTTTGTCGCAAGTCCTTAAAGCACCTTGAGGCGGTGTCACTTACATGGCCTCAAATAATGTCTCCAGTGTTGCAGAAACAACTATTTTCTCTCTGCACTAGATGAAGGAGGGCTGGGTTTATTTTTTTCCCCTTCTCTTCCCTGAGCAAATCCCCATAACAAATAAAGTTACACTTCAAGACCGGATTACTCAGACTATTGGCTCTGCATGCCAATGTTTAAGTAAAAATGATACTTGTGAGAATTCAAATAACGTTTAAGGATTTCCAGGCTATAGTTTTGCTTTCATTTGTCTTGGCACTGGCTCCCCATGAATGTGTTAGGTTTAAAATAAGACGACTTTTCAGTCCCACTCGGATGTCTTCATCCAGTGTCACACACGTGCTAAACATGCACCCACGGGCCCCTCCACTAACGTCATTTGATGGAAAGTTTACTACCCCAATGGCTGTGCAGTCTTCTGCCAAGAAAGCACAATCTCGTCTAGAAATGGCATTATCTTCTTCAAGAAAGAAAAATGGAAAAAGAAAACAAATAAGAAAGAGAGAGGGGGATAAAGGGAGAGGCAGAGGGAGAGAGAGAAACAATTTAAAAATCTCATAAAATAAAGAAGCAGATACAAAACACATGATAATAAAAAATAATCAATTCTTAATCAATGAGGTCTCTCAAAAGACTTTATCTCTGAATTTGTTGTCATTTTAAGTAAGTTCATTTTACTAGTGAAGGAAAATGACATTTTGTAAATGACATAGTAAATAACAGTATCCTAAAGATTACACTAAGTTTATATTTAAAATTTCTGCATGTTTCCTGTTTTTTTTCCCTCTCTCTCTCTCTGATTCTGTGTTCTGTAGAACATATTAGCAGATGACGAGACCAGTTCACATTCCTTGTGGATTTGTACTTTGTAATGATCATCTGCCTGCAGGACTGTATTATAGTCCATACATCTATAATCTAAGGAAGTGTAACTTCTAAGAGGAGGCCCTAGTAACAGATAATGTGTGTTTATGTTCCCTGGAACTCAACAATTTTCTTCATTATAAAAGAAACTATTTCAGTCATTGTGGTCTGTCTGTACGATTTTTAATTTTCTTGATATCTGTGTATCTCAAAACTTTCACAATGATCCATGTATCCCTATGGTCGCCTTTGAAGACTGCCCTTGGGAAGCTGTTCACTGATGCCAGGGCCTAGTCCACCTTTCAAATCAATTTCAGAACTCTTTTTCTGGAATGACCCTCAGAGCTGTCGCCCTATGAGGTCTGACAATGAAGCTGGTGAATTGGCCACCATGTACTGATGTTAGCAGCACTGTACTAACAACTGAGTATGATTTCCTAACCTTAGAGAAACAGCGTCTCACAGCTGTGTCACCCGGACACGTGGGGTGTCTTGTTGCATGGCACTCATTGGCATTGCACATTTTGGGGCCATATGTCAACGGCTCTGATGGTCATTTTGGAAAAAGAGTTCCAAAATTGCTTTAAAGGGTGGATTAGGGGCTGGCATCGATGAATAGCTTACTACAGGGAGAATTTCAAAGGTGACTGTAGTGATATTCAGTAAAGAAATACGTAGCACTTTTCCTAGGACAAGTTTATGAACTTAATTGTCTGCCTTCCGTATGCGCGAGTGTATGTGTATGTGTCTTATTATACATCTGTTCCAAAGTTAGTTGAAATCACTCAGCAAAAGGTGATGCCTTGGACCAAGTTGGTAAGAGGGGGTGCTGGTGAGATCTGGTTAGATACCGACGTAATTGAAGATAAAGTTGACAAGATTTACTAGTAAATTGGATGCACTGTATGACAGAAGACAGAAATCAGGGTGAAGACAACTTTTGTCATAGGAAATGGAAGAATAGAGCCGCCACATATTGAAATAGAAAAGATTGGTAAAGGAACAAGTTTAGAGTGGCATACATGGAGTCAGGTTTTGGACCTTGTTCACTCTAAGAAGTCCAAGTAGGAATATACCAAAATTCAGAGTTAAAGGGTGAATCTGGAGTTGGAGATACAAATCTACAGTCTAAACTTTCTATTTCTGTGGAATTCACTTTAAAAAAATTTTTTTTGTAAATATGATTTTTTCCACTTAAAAAGATTCTGAATATATTATAGTAAATAATTTTATGGAATAGAAAACTATCATATACATGTAAATGAGCTACCTAATAAAAGATATGGATTAAATTGTTCATAGAGGTCTTATTCTTTCTTAAATAATATATGAAAGGAAAATTTTGTCAAGTTAAGAACACTTAGTTAAAGAACAAAAAAGACCAACAACAGTTTGGAAACACGTGACAATAAGATAAAGCAGTAAGTTATCCCCGGGAGACTCTGGGGAGAGTTCTCACAAGGTTACTGTGACTTTGCCAATGACCATGGCTGTTCTCCACCCAGGAACTCTAAGGAAAGAAAACACATAGAAAGAAGAGGGAGATAAGAAAATTGGATAGGTAATTATGCAAAGGTCTTAAGTGAGGGTCAGATGGTTTGCAGAAGGTCAAAAGGCAAAGTGTGTGATCCAAATGGCTAGAATAACAGTTAACCCCAAATGTATTGTCACTTTTCAAGCTGACATCAAAGAAAACTTGGAAGGTTGATAATGGTTGTAGAAGATAATTAGGAGGATAGCCATAGACCACACTAAAGGTAGCTAGATAGCAACGCTAATTAAAAAATGCACAATCTAGGAATACAAATGCTACAAAGAAGGAACTATGCCATAAGAAATGCAAAAAGAATGAAGAAAATCTAAAATAGCATAATGAAAATACTTGGAGTTTTTTTTTGTACTAACAGTCAATGTGAATATCACAAATTTAAAATCTGTGGGAGCATATTTCTTTTTTCTAATTTTTTTTAAAATTCCAGGATTTAGGGGAAACATGTGTGTGGCTTGCATGCTTTATTTTTTGAACAAGTTGAGTCAAGGTATTTTTTTTAATTTTATTTCAGAATATTACAGGAGTACCCATGTTTTGGTCAAATAAATTGCTTTGTACCACTTGAGTCAAGGTTACAACTGTACCCGTCACCACATAGAGTGCATTGTACCTGTTAGGTAAATATTTCTTAAATGGTCATCTTTAATTTTTTTCTAGCAAAATTTCTTAATTTTCTAACCATTCTTATAGTATCAATTGACTTTTATGACTGTTTAGTATTTTCCAGGCTCTCTGCTGTTGCTACACAGAACTTTGGGTAACAGTTTTGATTTATGAAATACTAGTCTAAACTTGGACCTGTAAACTATATTTTACTGTCTGAAGTTCTAAAATATGAACTGAAAGAACTATCATGTTTATTAAACCATGGCATGACTTATTTGCCAAATGAATAATGTAAAAGCAAATATGCTTAGGGCACTTTAGTAATTAAATCCTTTGGGGAAAAGTCCAAACAGAAATGTGTAAGCTATAATCTGCTTCATGGTGAAACCAGTTAGCCTCCTGAGCACTTTTTTAATCTGCCAGAAGTGAAAGTTTGGTGAAATATGTACAAATCTCTGATAGTTTAGGTATGGGCTTCCCTAAAAGTAGAATAACTGACCAGTCCTTTCCACTATTTGAAAAATGTATCACAGAAAATGGACTTGAAAGTTTTTATATGCTAGGGATAATTATTATTATTTTTTAATTTCAGATTAATATGAGGGTACAAATGATTAGGTTATGTGGTTTGCATTTGTTAGGTAAAGTCCAAGGTGTAGTTGTCCCCCTCCCCCAGAAGGTGTGTCATATACCCTTCCATTGTGCTTGTTACACCCCTACTCTCCCCCCTTCTCCTTCCTCTTCACTCCCCCTGAACTTGTGTTTTCTCTCGTGTAGGCTGTTTTAGAGTTGGAGAACATTCTTGTAAAGTATCACCAGAATGAAAACAACAACAACAAAAAGATAGGGAAGGGCCAAATTCAAGGCCAGGCTAGATTTCCGGTCACTTCCAACATATTAATCATATCAAAAAGCACAAAAGACAATTCCTTGTTGTTTGAGAAATAAACGTTAAAAAAAAAAGTATCATCAGAATGGAAAAGCAAGTATCCAAAGTGCTCAATACTATTATGAAACCAGTAGATGAACAAATACGTGTTCACACTAGGGACAATGATTAATTTTTCAAGGATATTGGAAATCTTAAAATATATTCTGTGCATTGAAGGTAATAAACATGTTTTCATAACTTTCTTCCATTTATGTTGTTCTTTACACTGAAAATTTCACATCCAACTATGTTTATGAATCAGCTGATACATTACTTTTTTCTATTAGTCTCTTTCTACAAACTAGGAGTTATTTTATCCCAAACTAAAATAAATTGTACATTGATTTCATGCCATGATGAAATAATTTATACATCTATTCTCTAAATATTATTATACTAAATTAAAATTTAGAGAAAGGATAGTTGGAAAAGAGTCTTCCTTGAAAACCATTACTTTCAAACTTTGGGAGATATTTTTGATTCCTAGAATAAACTGTTGGAAAACATTTGCATGCACACATAAGTCCCCTTAATTTTCAAAATTGACTAGGTCACGATAAATCCACTGTGATTTTTTTTTCTGTTGATAGAGCAGACATACAAGAAACTATTTTTCAAAACCAAACATTTTTATAATAAATTACATGGGAAGTATTATTTTGGGGTAATACTAAAGTGTTTTGTCAGGCATCGGTTTCTACGGGATACTCTGTCACACATCATGCAAGTCTTTAAAGATACTGATCAGAGTCAGGTAGAAAAAAACATAGGTTAGAAAGAAAATACTAGGCTTACTATTGTTTTAAAGGCTCAATGGTAAATAAGAATGTATAAAGTTAGGGTTAAAATGTGGATTTTGTTCATAATTCTTGAATTACAGATGGAATCAGGCAATCGAGGACGCATAAACATGAAGAAATAAAGGCAGGAGGAATATAATATTGGCTTTCCTAATTGTTTATTCTTCCCCAAAGATTCAGGGTCCTTCTTTTGAAATTAACATATCTGCATATTTTAGTATTGTCACTTCTAGGTCAGGGCGGATCTGCCTCCCCGCGTCTGGAAGCAGAGACCGGTAAAGATGCTAGGATGCTCCAGCAACACACGAGTAAAAGGAGACATTTCCGAAGGCGACAAAGCAAGCGGAAGAAGCGCGTTTCACACTGGGGACGCGCGGGACACTTTTTCTTCACTTTGTAACATTTGCAGATGACTCTTGGCTGCGCGCTCGGAGGAAATGCTGCCGGTTCCCATAGCAACGGGCCGCCTCGGGTGTCACAGGCCGCAGCTCGCAAATAACTCGGCTGGGGAGACCAGAGGGGGCGCTGCCGAGAGTCAAGGGCAAGGCCGAGGCTGCTGCGCGCACCTGCGCGCAGAAAAATCACGGACCTCTAACACCGAAAAGGTAGTGCTTGGAAGGACTGTCTGTGAATCAGAAAAATAACGGTGCGCCTGTCAGCCTACTTTACACAGCCAATTGAGTTATCACGGGCAAGGATGAAAAATGCAATTCCTAGAACCTTTTGGGGGCTGCACTCCCGGTCAACACGTGCACTGTCTTCCTGCTGGAGGCGGGACTACCCTTCTCGGACTTTGGAGCCCGGGAGCTGGGGGTGGCTCTCTGGGACCCAAACCCTGGGCTGCCACTGAGCGACTCTGCCATCTTCCGAGAGTCGCCGACCCTTTCCAGGCTTTCATTTTATCATTTCTATCAATGCAGTGAGGAAAATATACTCTTCATAAATTTGTTCAGAGGGTTAGATGATCTGTTCAGTTCAGATCATTTAGAAAACTGCCTGCCACATCTTAAGGACTCAATGCATGCTAATTACTAAGAGTGGGTCCCAAATCTGTTTAAATTATAAAATAGTACCTGAAACTAAGACTCCATGTGGAATGCAGAAGAAAAAAAAATTTTCCAGTAGATAAAAAGACTAAGGCTCTTTCTTTGCGATACTTTCTTCCCATGTTTTCATCAGTGTATTTGTTTTTATAGTTACATAGATGCCCATTTATGATGCAATTTGGTATCCTACATTTTCTCATTATAAAAAGTACTTCCTTATGTTATAAATACTTAAAATTCTATCATGTTTAATGCCACTGATTAAGTGAAACGTCCCCTCTTCAGTAATGTCATCCTATCTAAAACTATTAAATTTTACGTATGTCTGTGAAGGCACGTGTCCCATTTGGTTCCATTAATCTGGCTCTAGTCTTGCAAGAAAATCTAATGCTACTTTAGTAAGTATAGCTTTGGGGAACTTATTAACATTTTATATTGCTATACTTTTTCACTTTGATAGTTATAAACATCAGTTAGCTATTCTTTTTTGTTTTTTTTTTCAGATGATTTATATAAGGTCTACAAACAAAAGTTCAAACAAAGAAGATAATACCACTATTGGAATTTTATTCCAGATTGGTATTACTATGCATTCATGGGTGAAGAAAAAAGTATATATTATATTAACTGTTACCATCCAGAAACGACATATGTATCTTCATTTATTAAAATGTTGTCACACCTCCCCATGAATATTCTGGTAGCTTTTTTACTTTATTTACATCCCCCTTTTTTTATAAATAAAAAAATTAATAAAGGTGATAAGGGGAGGGGTTTGCTTTTGTTCTTCATCTAACCGGTTATCTTTGGTGTACAGAACTTCTGATGTTTTTGCATGTGCATCTCATTAGTTTATTCTCTGATCATGACAATTAATTTAAAAATAGTATTTTAATAGACTTTATTTTTTCAAGCACTTTCAAGGTCACAGCAAAATTGAGTGGAAGGTACAAGAGTCCCTATCTACTCCCTTCTCCCCCCACTCGTAGACACTCCTGATACAGTCTTAAAGGCTACTTCAGGCACCTTCCCCAGCTCTGTTCAGCAGAGAGGAACCTTTCTTCCTTGGCTCCTTCTGTGGCAGGACTGGGCTTGTTCACCCTCCAATCCGTGACTCACCTTTCCTGTGCTCATCTGTGTAGCACAGGTGGGCTGAGGCCCCTCAGGCCAGATTCCCATCTGTCAACTGGCTTCCAACTGGGAACAGCTAGTGGGAAATTGAGGGCGGGGCTTGGAGGGCTGGTGTGGCGGCAAAGGGGAACATATATACCTGGGGTTCCTGTGTTGTGCTGACTTTGTCTGTGCCTCACCTGTGACTCTAGCTCTAGTCTGCAAGCCCATCGTCACTCCAGCTTCCCCTGGAGACCCCAGCCCTCCCTGACCACATCATAAACACCACATTCTTCTCCTTTCTTCCTTCTCTGGCTGGGTCCTGCCGGCTTCCTTAAGCTCTGGGTTGCCTCCGCTGTCCCTGTTTGCCTTTTAGCTTTCCCATTGCCCTGTAACCCCCCCTCTCCAGCCTGAAATCCTTCTGCTGTAAATGCTCAAGTGGATTCTGTTTCCTAATTACTCCGTGAATGATATTCCAAAGCCTCCCACCTCTCTTTAATTTTTCTCTTAAGGTGATGCAGAAAAAAAAGTTTACAAACCAACTGCCTCCTAAAAATAGGGGATTTATTATCATAACCTAAAAAAGATGCTTCACAACAGCATTCTCATGGGCAACAGTGAAGACCGTTGTGGGACTGTGGTAGAAGGGTCACCGATGTGACTTTTTATGGTCCCTCACCCTCTTTCTCCATGAGGGCTCCTGTAAGATGACCCAGAAGTGTACAGGGCCTGAGCTCAGAAAAGGTAATAGATTAATTTTATGTTTTCTATACTATTAAAAGGGTGTTACTTAAAAATGGGAGTAACTATTTATTCGCTGGTCAATTTGCTTTTGCCCATGGGGTTTGGTTTTCACAGGAGACTGGGAGATGGCAGATCTTATTCAGTGGGGTGTTTCCCAGACGTTGCTTAGACGGCACACCTGTTCCACTCGCCTCATTATAAAAGCCAATTTATTAAAATCAGGTATATCATTGATATGCTGTCTCAGATTGTCACAACCAAAGTTACTAAGTTACTGGGCATACCTATCACACAAATGCCACATCACACACCGAGAGTAAACTCCATAAAGCCAAGCCCATTTCTGTGCTACGGCCATCTGTGTACCAGCCCTTAGAGGGCTGACTCGTGTGGAGGAGACTCGCAGTCAATACTAGCTGAATAGAGACGTAAGAAGGAATCAGTGAAAATTACCTCCTGATTTGTACAGCGACATAATCATAAATCGTACATTTTCAACAGGAGTTTCAGGAAGAATCCCCTTTTCTAAGGGAAGGAAGGACCCCCCAAAAAACCCCTAAACATCAACAAAAACCCAAGAGTCCTCTTCTCCACCAAACAGAGGCTGCTTACTTAATGGCTGGCACACACACTAAAGCATTTACCCAATAAACAAAGGGCACAAATACCCTCAGAGTGAGAAAAACAAGGCAATTGGGAGGGCCTTCCTGCTTTTTTTCTTTCTGAATACATCTCATCGTCGTCTCCTTTTTTCTTAAAGAACTTCAGAGCCAGCCGAAGAATTAATAACCGGAATGATTGGTTTTCAAGGTATGTGTACCACTATCCAGATGGTCAAAATTAAAATTTGAGTTTTACAACAATATAACTATTCCTTATTGATTTCTACGTCTTAAACTTGGGAGCCATCTAAAACAGCCCAGCTATTGATATCTTGGTTTTCTGGGGTTTTTTTTGTTTTGTTTTTGTTTTTTGCAAAAAACAGAGACTGGGTTTTCCTGTGCACAAGTTCTGACCTTGGCATTGAAAGATTGCCCTGGAAATGTAGCAGCAGGCATGCTGGTGCCACAGCGTGTCATTTCTGTGACGATTCCCTTTGTCCTTTTCTTGGTCCTTTCTCAGTCATCTCTCTGGTGACGTGTTGAGACCTACTATTGCCTTTCCTAGGCCCCATGAAGTGCAGAAAAGGATATTGCATCCAGCACATTGCAAAACTTGCCTGTCAACAGAGGATATTGTGAGTTTCCTCATCCATAACACAGAGTTAATTAAACCTGTGCCAATCTTAATCACAGGGATGCATTCTGAATAACAGAATCAGACCTTAAAAACACATTGGGCTTCATCAAAGAAAGGACCTTCACAAACACGGGCTCTTATTGCTATTAGGGGTTGATGTATTACCGAAATCACACCTGCATCACTCCAAACAACTCACCTGCTTATTTTTTATTTTATTTTATTTTTTATTTTTTGCACAATCACAGCTTTCACCCTGTGCTTTTCACTGCTTAGCTTGGGTGCTGCTAGGTTGTGTAACACATTCTCAGAGAAGCCGCACACTGCTGCAGGCAACTTTACAGAAAAACAAGAATGAGTTATTTTATCCTGGATGCCTTTCAACTGTCCAATTCAAAATAAATTATGCCCTGGTGCGTCCTTTCTTCACTTGTGACCCAAACTGCTTTCACTTACTACTTTCATGAATTACTTTGATAAAAGAAATTAGCTCCATGGTTAATATAATTCTGTCCAAGTCTTTATGGTCTATTTTTCTCCTTCAAAAAGCAGATGTTACCGATTTGTGGGTTTTTGTTTTTTTTTTTGATGGTAGGTTTCGTAGCACATATCTAAATGGCACTGAAAAGGAATTAACCTTTGTGAATCACTAAAATGAGAGTAATTCTTAACAATAATGCTTCTATGAAAATATATGTCATGCATCTGGAGGTTTTGGGGGCATCACCAAATTTGCTAAGAAATTCCTTCTAGAAGTTAAATTCATTATCAGAAATACGTAGCAAACCAGCCTTTAAAATTCCCATTAAAAATTTTTGAACCACTTTAATTAAAATCTTCTGAATTCCTAGTGTGTTTCTCTTTCAATTTATGAAGAAAATACTTCAGACTAAACCCACAGGATTACAAGCCTGTAACACCATTTATAATCACAAGGCTCGAGATATCTGTCACACTTTTAAAGTCATCTCATCTTTAACACAATGTTTTAAGCTGACAAAAAATGGAAATGGTTCCAATCAGGAAAATAATATTTCATAGGAACTATGACTTATTCTTCCCTCCAATAGTGCTAATCAGATTTCATTTATTTTTATAGCTTGCCAGGCATTAGCATTACCCTCTAGACACAACCCCCTCTCTACTCGTCCTTGGATAAGTTATCTGCTGTAGTGGGATAACTTTCTTCCTCAAGATAAATGTTTCCTGATAAAAGAATATTATTAACCTATAGCAATTGCAGTGTGAAATAAATGCAGTTGTCAAGTCCACTTTGAAGTGGGGGAAGAACAGTGACAGATTAAAAAACTGCAGCATTGTTCTCTGCTTTTCCGGAGCCCGTTTATCTTCCCATCGTGTATGATTGAATGGGGGAGAAAGCACCTGCAAGTTGGAGTGCAGGACCAAAGATGGATAAGCATCCTTCTGGACTCTGGGGCTTCAGGGGTACCCATGACATTGCCCTGCAAGTAATCCCGTCACTTCACTTCATCAACGAAGAGAGGCTTTAATTCAGGAGGCTCATGATTTCTTTCTCAATAAAATAAGGTAACACTATTTTCATGGTTCTATTCTTCACAGATTAAATAGCAATCTATCTTTAGACCTTCCTGAGCACCCCGCATTCAGAGGTGATCTCTAAATATCTTTAAGACGGAACATCCCTCTTTTTCCCTTTTATCCTTGTGAGGTAGGGTGAGTGTCGCCCTTTCCATGTAGCATCTTAGGATTGTCAAAAGCTAATTACATGAGAATCGTGTAAATTCTTTAGATTCTCACAACAAACGTGTGAGGTAGGTGCTGATAGCACCTCAACTTTTTCAAATGTTGGTCCTTAGTAGAGAGAGGAAGTCCCCTGCCCACAGCCAGGCATCTAGAGTCCTGATTTATTATATGTGCTTCTACTAGTTTGGGGGTATGCTTTTACCAGTGTGTGAGTTCCTGCAGGAGAGGGATTTTGCTTTATTGGTTTTGACTTTGGATTTCTTCATCCCCAGCTCTCTGCACACAGTTGAGAATAAGAGTTAGCTGAATAAATTGAAAGATAGGCGGTCAGCACGGCACCGCAGTTTCAGTTTTGCTAAAGCTGGCCAGCCACCTGGCAGCTTAGAGAGCAGCTCTTCCAGAAGACGAGCACCACTGCCTGCCTGGGTAGGGGTGGGGGCAGGGGCAGGACCTGGAGTACAGTGGGGTGAGGCTCGCTTTGCATGGGGAAGCTCCTCTGTCACTCAGAGCCTGCTAAAAACATGGCAGCTCACTAGCACGTCAGCAGTGCCCTACTTTTGTAAGTATTCTAACTTTCCTTGATTGAGAAGGCGATGACTTCAAAAGAAACAAAAAGGTGGGGCTGAAAAAGACAAAAGCCAAGTGAAAAAGCCAAGTTTGTGCATGCATAAGCAAACTAGCCTAGTGATCTGTTCACACATTGCACAACCTGGAAATGTGCCAGTAAATTAAAATCCTTCCTTATTAACTGGATGCAACACAGGTTCAGCACAGGTAGAGTAAGCAGCAGTGTTGCTGGGGCTATTGTTTAGTAGCACTGTACCTTTGGGCTATTTTAGTATGGACAAATGGAATATCAGTCACTCCCGAGTAATCAGAAATGGCTCCATGTACTAAAGAAAATCAATCACATAAAATAGATCACTGTAAGACTGAAACATATAACCAACTACACAGGAAAACTATTTGTGTAAACTAGGATAGAGATTGCTAGGTGGATGTAAATGGTTTTTAAAAAACAATTCTGACCTTTCCTACCAGTGCTCAGAAACTAGACCCTTCACTGTTTTGACTCATCAAAATTCTACGCAGAGAACTTAAGCGTATTGGCAACAAAAGGGTAAGTGATCCCATCTCAGGGTGGGAAAAGGACTTGAAGAGAAACTTCTCTAAAGACGACAGGCGCACGGCCTACAGACACATGAAGTAATGCTCACCATCCTTAATGATCAGAGAAATGCAAATCAAAACTACTTTGAGATATCATCTAACCCCAGTAAGATTAGCCCACATAACAAAATCCCAAAACCAGAGATGTTGGCGTGGATGTGGAGAAAGAGGAACACTTCTACA